>JAGSMR010000057.1:3137500-3390000 GCA_029286605.1 Sericinus montela
CTTTACCGTAGAAGAGAGCTACAACAAACAAAATGATAAGGTGTACTCACACAGTAGTGAAGAAGCGAGCAAAAATTCCGCATGTCCAACGAGGTCATTTTCCATCCTCGCTCATGGTATGGTTGGGAGTTTCTTATTGGAGCTTAACAGAGGTAGATTTTTGTGAGAAAGGTGTAAAACGCATGCAGTTGTGTAACAAAATACAGTCCTGACGAACCTTGTGAAACCTGTTTCTCATACCATGTTCAATAATAGGCACTGGGAATTCCAACAAGATTTGGCGCCAGCTCATAGAGCGAAGAGCACACAAGACTGGCTGGCGGCGTGATAAATCGACTTTATCCGGCACGAATACTGGCCGTCCTCCAGTCCAGATTTGAATCCGTTAGATTACAAGATATGGCAACACTTGGAGGAAAAGGCGTGCTCAAAGCCTCATCCCAATTTGGAGTCACTCAAGACATGCTTGATTAAGGCAGCCGCCGATATTGACATGGACCTCGTTCGTGCTACGATAGACGGCTGGCCGCGCAGATTGAAGGCCTGTATTCAAAATCACGGAGGTCATTTTGAATAAACTTTAGTGTCATAAGAATCTATGTTTTGTTAAGTAAACACAGTATACGACGATCCCCTTCATGCCTGCAATACTTCGAGGAGTCAATAGATGCAGGTGGCTCCTGAGTCACCTGTTATTTATGACCATCTTTGATAAAAGCCTATGTTCAGCAATGATCCTTTGAAAAGAGGAAGTTCCAAGTGACGATATCGTTTAATAGAGACAAATATGATTTCCCCCTTACGCTTCATTCAGCAGCTGCCATTCACGAAACATATTCACACCTACATCATCGTAAATATCTGTCAAAGCCTAAACAGTATCATTTAATGGGCCTAGACAAGCGTGTACCCCTGGGATCGGATGAGATCGCGCGGGACCGAAGCAGCATCCTTCCGCTGGGGTCGCGACGCGGCGGGCCCATTTGTCACGCCGAATATTTGTCATTGCTTTGATATGTACTTTAACAAATGTTTTATATATAATATCGTATTTGTTGGTTTTGTACGCTTCATTTGAAGTGATTTCGATTTTATCTTCACATCATACCCGATACTGTGGTAGACAGGGGTCTAGACAATTAAGTCCTTTCGATCCACCTTCCGAAAGATTTCTTGGGACAACGTGACAGATGGTAAACCCGTTGCCGCTTTTTTGTCCATTCCAACGATGTATGAATCGTACATAACTTTTTGAAAAAACCGATTGGTATGAGCCTACTGTCTGGTAACAAACACGGGTTTCTTGACACGAATTGCTATCTTTACTATTATAATTTAAATTAATAATAAATAATAATAATTAATAGGGTGCTACTATTAAATGTAATAGATTTCGACTCCATTCAAACTTAATAAATTTTAATGTACATGAAATTACCTCTAAAATAAACGCTGGTGCTGCCACTCGAAAATAGCAATTTAAATAGTTACACATAATTTAGCAACCGGGTCACGTAAAAGTGAATTCATTCAACTATCCCGGCGTATCCTGTAAGCCTTAAAATATTTTTTGCATTTTTAATCTACCCGTCACGCTGCTGTAACTGCCAGGTTTCAGTAGTGGAGTTCGTGTGAAAATCAATTAGCCGAGGTTGGAAAAATCAAAGTTAAATTGGGTTGTTTTATCGAGTCACATGTGCAACAAATATTGAGTGCTAGAGAAATTTAAAGCTATTTTTATTATTATAAATAATAATAAAATATCTTTAGTTTTTTAATTTTTTTTTTTGTATTAAGACAGCCTTGGGGTCGGACTCTCCTGAATTAAATTCAATAACAAGTATCGCACCACTAAGCCATTGCTATGAACTACTTAAATTTAATGAACTTGTCACGTAGCAAAGCATTACGAGAATAGTTGTCACTCATAAAACTAAAGCGGTTTTAAAGATTTATTATAAACTAATAAGTGAATAAATAGATGAGATGATTACCCGATAACCTAGTTCGCGTAAGTTGGTCCAGTGACCCTACCTCTGAAGCCAAGGGTAGCGCTTTGTCCCTTGTGGCAAATGTATATGAAATGAATATGTGTATGGATGTATATACTCGTATAATGTTCCATTGGATTTTGCAATGGGCTCACCAAATGTCAGCTTGTCCCTTCGATTTTGGCGAAAGTTAGTTCAACAAATATTCTTTAAATAGAACTATCGTTACCTTCTTTCTGTTACGAATACTTTCTGTTAGATACTATGTAAATAATATTACGATCATTCATGTGAAACTTTAAGAAGGAAAAGGAAAAAAAATATGTGAACAATCGGTAACATTACCGTACAAGGACAATACAAACATCCAGGATGTGGGTCACTGGATGCAAGTGGTCCGTTTTCATCGCGGACTCTTTTAATATTTCAACCCGGATAAGAACACAATGCGCGCCAAGCGACAGAATAGTTTTGTTAGCGGTAGGTTCGTAATTGAAAACGTTGCGTTACGACATACTCGCCGCACGAACGGAGCCAGCTGACCTAGGTGTGCACGTCATAAACGTACCTAGGACCCATCGCACAAAAGCTCGTAAAAAATAACTGCGTGCCTACAATGTTAATCGTGACTGTATTTTGTTTGGAATGGAAAAACTATTTTGTTTATGGGCTACACTGTTGTGATCTTCATTTCAACACTGTGGGGTCCAGTATATATTTTTTTTGTTTATAATATTTATCAAATTATTAGAATTGAAGATTAGAACGGCGATAGGGTCATCAACTGTCACGTTGTCCCAAGTAATATTCCATGAAAAGTGGTTTGATAGGACTTCATTGTCTTGACCTCTGTCTACTCCAGTATGCTAAACTGACGAGACGATATACAAGAAAAAGGGCAAAGCGCCAGAAGCAAAATATAGCCCATTGAGCCAGATCTGCACGATTCATCGGTTTCGTATAAACAACTAATTACTTTTGACATACAACATGGATACGTATATAGATACCTTGCTTCATAACCTAGATTATCGTTTGAAGGTATTCGCTAAATACTTAAATGTTTACGCCGCTAACAAGAAATCAAATCATCTTTGCATTCGCTTTTGAAAGTGCCCACTACATTACATTCAGAACTTTTAAAACAGAACATTCAAACGTTGAAACACAAATTCTCTTTAGCATAAAGTAATGTACATTAAATTAACATGACTTTGATTAAATAAACATCCCTCTAAAAGAAAGATTAACCAAAAAGAGGATACCTGCGGAGTTTCTTTCGTCTATTTTTTCACCGTTAGAGGAACCTCATTATTAAACGGTCATACATTAGAAAAGTGACAATCGATAATGTATGTATGTATGACTTGATTACATAAATTCGTAAAGATGACATACATACGAGTACATACACACGTACATACATACCGGCCTATTAAAGTCCACTAAGGGGAAAAGGCCTCTCCCAAAGGGAGGATTTGCCATAATCGCCACGCTTGGCTGCCGGATTGGCGATCTTCGGTTTGATTATTTTGGTCTGAAATTTTTAGAGATTATCCTACCATCTATCGGTTGCCATTAGGATATTCCAGACTCTTTCCCTTCGTCGCCTCTTACCACACCCACGGGAAGAAAGTGGCAACATTCTTACATTAAAATCAAATAACAAGAGTCTTAAATGTATAAATTCATGAATAACAACCGCGCGGCGTCGAGATGTCTGCAGAAATCCTCAGATTGCGTGACGCAATATGCCAAGTGCATATTATGTCATATACCATCTGAAGATTTCTGATTTATTGTTATATGTTTGATCAATTTTTCCTGTTCAATTTGCGTATGACATATCTCAATATAGAATTAAGCAAACCTCTGCGAGATGTCTGATACAATGACAGCCATTTCGCTTAGGAACCGTGGCGAAGACAATGGCCTCCCTATTTTATATAATATAAGTTTTAGTTAGCATTCAAATATAAAAATAGTCCTGGTGAAAGATAGCTGTGTATGCTTGGAGTGGGATGTGTGGGTCTCCGGTTACCTGCACTCACCAAACGAAACGCAGAAGTTTGTTAGACTTCTGCTTCACGCCGGTATTCTGTGAGGTCGTGATATTCCGGTCGAGCCGGCCCATTCATGCATCAACAAAAGCTGATGCATGGCTCTACCACTGCTTTTAGTCTTAGCTTTTGCTGTTACATTTCTTACGTCTCTACCCGCTAAATAAAATATCTAACGTATAAAGAATTTGTAAATTCGCGCGTTTTAGTTCAAAAATTTTAGTTTCAAAAGTTTTTAGTTTCAATATAGCGAAAATTTTGTTATTTGTAATATTTAAAATAGAATAATAGAATATTTTGCAAGCAAGATGTCTTTTCGTATGAAATTAATCTGTCCTAAATATAAAACAGTAGAAGAATCTCAAATATAAGAAATATAAGATATGCTATTGACTGAGTGGAACAAACAGCAATGTTGGCTCGGTTTCCTATGTAACCTGAGTAGAATGCTGTTTATCTTATGACCGAAAATATTCAACTTTCGTTTATTTTGTAATACATACGCTTTGCTTATAGATTATCGGATTTGTCACGTATGATAGTTTGTTTTTTAAACTTTTATAATAAGTAAACGATAATGTTATTTTTATTTCTATTGAGTATAACATATTTTATTTTATTGTACGAATTACATAGATGTTAAATGTTTAAATGTCATAACAGAACAACAGACAGTATTCCAACACTCGAGAAATCTGAGGTATTGATGAAAGTGAACTATAAGTTTATTCAAAATTGTTTTTTTTTATTTCGCTAGTAACAGTAACCTTCACAAGAGCAACATACAATGCGAAAGACAAATGAGTCATCCGTGGATCCGTCTGTTTTGTTTTGTCTTATACTCGTACCGAAATCTTGCAAATAATTAAATAATCAACATAGCAGAATATCTTCGGTGGAGGGTGGGTCGAAAGGACATACTTGTCTACGCTAGCGTTTTCGGCTGGCGTATTTATATCATTTCAACAAAGTTGATAGACTCATGATAGACATAGAGAGGAATTCTGTTGGAAAGTGATTGGAATCAAGAGAAGTTCTATTCCTGGTAAGAAAGCTCGTAACAATAAGTTTTTCGAAACTTTGATTTTCGACTTTGAAACTTCGATTTGTATTGACGGCATGGACAGTAAGACATTTGTCACTTTGTTCAAAAAAATCTGCAGATAAGTGAGGATTGAAAGGACTAAATTTTCTAGATCCCAAAAATAGGATAATAATAATAGATCATAAAATAAAAATAAAATAAAATTCTGAAGATACTAATGCTAGTGAAAACTACATTGAACATTAAAGGTCGTTGAAGCTATTTAGTTTATTTTCTCAGGTTAATATTTTGTTTACATATTTATGCTGCTATAATTCCGCACAAAGAATACCACGAAATACGACCCGCCTTTATCATATGCCAGGAACATGATCATTTATCGGCAGCCGTTGCCATTTTCTCGAGTTTTCCATCAGCCAACCTTCAAGTCACGCACGGGAAGATCGGAGAAGCTAAATACGATCTTCAAAAATCTTCTCTAAACTCGGCATCCCACATATACAGTAAGAGATAACTATATAGGTGGAGTCATCATCACATACATTGCTCTGATTCCAAGCAGTTAAAGCACTTGTGTTACGAAATCGGAAACAACGAGGGCGCCACAAATACCGAGTCTCGAGAAAATGTAGAAAAAGTGATTTCCTATATTTATCCGTCCGTGAATCGAACCCGAGACCTCAGACCTGGCGACACCATGAAAACCCGTTTGCGCTATTAATCCATGGAGGTCGTCAAATACTCGTATATCGTCAATAAATATGCTTTTATATTTCCCGTTTCGTTCCAAGTGGCATCGAACTCTGATCGCGACGTATCATTTGGCGTCACTCCAAGACGTCGCAATACGCCGTTCGACTTGTCTACTACAACTTCAATTTGTTCCGCTTATTAATTTTAGTGCTAACTATAAAGATCCTTACGAGCTAGTCTCACTATTTATGGAAACAGACTTAGGTATTGCTTAAGCATTTAAAGCTCTTGTCGACACTGTGCGTTTTAGGTGTGATTCATATTATGATTATGCGTTTTGTTTAAAACATTCCTGATTATCATTCTGTGCATTTAAACAATTTCCGCAAAAGCGATATGAGGCACTTCATATTTAAAATGAAAATTGTGAAATTTTTAACCAAAGTTCTAAGTAATGTCAGAATATAAACTTGTAAGCATCTGGCAAAAAACGGCGTTTAATACCGATAAATATAATTAATTCCGAGAATAGTAAATAAAAAAATAAATATCTTCACGCAATTCCCAATACAGGGGTAGACAGAGGTCGTCTAGACTAGAGAGAGTCTAGACAATTAAGTCCCTTCGACCCACCTTCCACCGAAAATATTTTCGGGACAACGTGACAGGTGGTGAGTCCGTCGCCATCTTTATGTCCAAGCCAACGATATTCGTACATAAGTTTTTGAAAAACCCATTGGTACGAGCCTACCAACTGGGGATCAAACTCGGGTCTATTGACTCGAAATTCCGACCACCCAACCACTCTGCTATCGTGACGAGAATAGTATTCACGGAATTAGCTAGCGAAAATACTAGTATCTATCTATCGTCTAAGAGTCACGGTAGCCGAGTGGTTGGGTGGTCGTAATTTCAAGTCGAGAGACCAGAGTTCGATCCCAAGGTGGCAGGCTCGTACCAATGGGTTTCTAAAAAAACTTATGTACGAATTATATCGTTGGCTTGGACGTTAAGACATTTGTCACTTTGTTCAAAAAAATCTGCAGATAAGTGAGGATTGAAAGGACTAAATTTTCTAGATCCCAAAAATAGGATAATAATAATAGACCATACAATAAAAAAAATTATAAAACTCTGAAGATACTAATGCTAGTGAAAACTACATTGAACATTAAAGGTCGTTGAAGCTATTTAGTTTATTTTCTCAGGTTAATATTTTGTTTACACATTTATGCTGCTATAATTCCGCACAAAGAATACCACGAAATACGACCCGCCTTTATCATATGCCAGGAACATGATCATTTATCGGCAGCCGTTGCCATTTTCTCGAGTTTTCCATCAGCCAACCTTCAAGTCACGCACGGGAAGATCGGAGAAGCTAAATACGATCTTCAAAAATCTTCTCTAAACTCGGCATCCCCCATATACAGTAAGAGATAACTATATAGGTGGAGTCATCATCACATACATTGCTCTGATTCCAAAGTAAGCAGTTAAAGCACTTGTGTTACGAAATCGGGAACAACGAAGGCACCACAAATACCGAGTCTCGAGAAAATGTAGAAAAAGTGATTTCCTATATTGATCCGTCCGTGAATCGAACCCGAGACCTCAGACCTGGTAACACCATGAAAACCCGTTTGCGCTATTAATCCATGGAGGTCGTCAAATACTCGTATATCGTCAATGACTATGCTTTTATATTTCCCATTTCGTTCCAAGTGGCATCGAACTCTGATCGCGACGTATCATTTGGCGTCACTCCAAGACGTCGCAATACGCCGTTCGTCTTACGTACTACAACTTCAATTTGTTCCGCTTATTAATTTTAGTGCTAACTATAAAAACTGATCACGCTGATGGGCCTTAATGAAATAATAGTCCAATGATCTGAAGATCTGACAAAATATTGTAGGTGTATGTGTACTTGTAAACATTTAACTGATGGTCTTGTGCAACAATATCAATTTGTTGTCGCTATATATTGTGGGTAATGAATTATATCGTTAGCTTGGACATTAAGACATTTGTCACTTTGTTCAAAAAAATCTGCAGATAAGTGAGGATTGAAAGGACTAAATTTTCTAGATCCCAAAATAGGATAATAATAATAGATCATAAAATAAAATAAAATTTGACCTATTTCGCTATCACAATCAAGCGTAATGTAATTAAATCCAAAGGATCTTAGTTTATCGATGCTCTGTCTAATATCCTCACGTCTTCGTATAAAAATCCCCCGGAATAGCTTTATTACTTCGGAGAAACAATAGCAGTAATCTCGCGAGATCTTTCATTTATTGGACGCTGCGCGAATTTCTCTCATCTTAATCGCATTAATAACTTTAGCCTTTTGGCTTTTATAAGGACAGCTTTTCTACAATTCAGAAATAAGTTTTGAGTTTGTTTCTAAATAAAAATATTTTTAATTAGTTTATTTTAATCGAAAATACTTTTAAAATAAAATAAATACTTTTTTAATTTCATAATGCGAACTTTGCTCATAGCTACTAAAGTAAGTGAAATGTTAAAAAATATATATGTAAAAAGTTATCAATAAAATTGTTTTATTAGAAGATGATGGAAATTTATAATTTCGCTAAATGACATTTAAAGACATTGTACAAATAAGTTTTGAGTTTGTTTCTAAATAAAAATATTTTTAATTAGTTTATTTTAATCGAAAATACTTTTAAAATAAAATAAATGCTTTTTTAATTTCCTAATACGAACTTTGCTCATAGCTACTAAAGTAAGTGAAATGTTAAAAAATATATATGTAAAAAGTTATCAATAAAATTGTTTTATTAGAAGATAATGGAAATTTACAATTTGGCTAAATGACATTTAAAGACATTGTAGAAATAAGTTTTATTTCTCACTTGTCATAACAATTTTTATTGAATTTATTTATCATATTACAAAAACAAATAACACAAATATATTTATTTATATGAGATTCTTCAACTTAAGGACTAAGAAATTAAATCCGTGTGAACCAATTACTTAAGAAAAAGTCACGATAGCCGAGTGATTGGGTGGTCGGAATTTTGAGTCGAGAGACCCGAGTTTGAACCCCAGGTGGCAGGCTCGTACCAATGGTTTTTTCAAAAAACTTATGTACGAATTATATCGTTAGCTTGGACATTAAGATGGCAACGGGCTCTCCACCTGTCACGTTGTGCCAAAAAAATCTTCGTGAAAGGTGAGTCGAAACGACTTTATTGTTTAGAGCTCTGTCTACCCTTGTATTGGGAATGGCGTGAAGACATTTATAAAAAAACGAAAGTTTGGCGATCCGTTTCCTCTGACTAACCCATCTGAAATAGTTAAAAAGATTACCCTACCACTTCAGTCTCATATTTGTCTAGAGTAACTCAATTAAATAACAAAAGCATCATGGTTACAATCGATTGTTCATTTTATTTGTATCGTTCATCGCGGACAATAAAAACTGATCACGCTGATGGGCCTTAATGAAATAATAGTCCAATGATCTGAAGATCTGACAAAATATTGTAGGTGTATGTGTACTTGTAAACATTTAACTGATGGTCTTGTGCAACAATATCCAATTTGTTGTCGCTATATATTGTGGGTAATGAATTATGCAGTAGCTTGAGAGCACAAGAAATTAAATAATAATTAAAATAAGTTAATAAATAATATCTAGTCTAGACATATATATGAATATATATCATATTGAATGCAATATCGTAGTTAACCCCAGTCCACCAGTAATACTTTTAGTTCTTCGTATGAGAGCATCGGCCGCGAGTGCAATTGTAAGACACAAATCAAGCTAATCTGTTGGCACATCAGTTCCCCCACTGAGCGATATTCTCGAAACTCGCTAAAGGTTTTGCCTTTTATTCGTTGTTTTTTTTTATTTAGTATAGTTATTTTAATCCCAGTAAACATATACTTCCTTTTACAATATACACAAGTATAATATATATAAGTAAGTCTTTGTTTGCTTAAATTATATATAAACGATTATGATTGTGGACAACATGACATACATTGCTCTGATTTCAAAGAAGTAGCTAATGACGAAGGCACCAACCACATACACCGAGCTCCGAGAAATAAAGAAAATTGATTTTCCTCCGGGATCCGAATCCAGGACCTCAGAGCTAGGGACTCCTTGAAAAACGATGCATGAGCTACACGGTCACGGAGATCGTTGAATATAATAGATCAATTGTTGTAGTTTTTTTGTTGTCCGAAAATAAGGTTTCAAGTGGTATCAAATTAAACATGCGTGTAATTTTACTAAAATCGAAAAGTTTCGATGAATTAGTGTTTACGAACATCGTGACATAATTGAGAACTCAAGACATTAATTTAAGCTTTTAAAGGATTTTGATTGGATATATTTACTGCAATTGAACTCCTTAATAATAATGTTGATCCAAAAGTAAAAAAAATATACATTCTTAATTCTGTTTAAATTACTTCATTTACTTTTTTACGGTATATTTTTAAAACAATAACATCACTTGGTTATGTGTTTTCTATAACTTTGTATTTATCATTATCTTTTTTATTTTTGATAAATTCCAGAAATTGCGTGGTAGGAATTTCCATGTAGCAATAAGGTCGCCTTTTGTTATTAAATTTTGACACTCATTTTGTATTTTTACTTATGATGTACCATAAAGTATATTATTATTAGTTTGGAATTAATTGCAACTTTTACTAATAATTTAACACACTATCGCGACGCATTCCATCGATTTTAATTAAAAAGAGAATGGAGCCTAGTTTTTAAGTACATAACGCCACTCTTGCTGCAAGTTTCTCCGTCAATTTGGAATATCTCGGGCATGTCATCAACGTAAAAGCAAACGGAGTAGTTGTTAATGCTAGTTTGCGCTGGTAACGAGTGAGATAGAAACGGCGCCTGAGACAACGTCCGCTTGCGATGCGCCGGCGCAGCGTTTAGCCGAGTCGTCCTTTTGTCGCGACGACACTTCCTAAGTTATTGTCTCGACTGTCGAGATGCTTTCGGTTGTTTTTTTTTTTTTGCTAAAGAACATGTATCAGTTTTAGAACTCACAAAATAATTCAATATTTCGGTACGACTTTATTAAATTTGCAAGCACGCAGTCATGCCGGATTTTTGTTATTAAATTAAAAGGAAATTAAAATCAACTGACACGGGCGGGATTTGGACCCGCGTCCTCTGTCGTTCCGTGGCAACGGTGTAATCTTTCGTAATATAAAATATCTTTCGTATCGTCGATTGTAAATTATTTTTGATGATACCTTTTTCTATGAACTTTCTTATAATTCGAAAGTATTCCATAAATATTTTTAAAACAATAACATCACTTGGTTATGTGTTCTCTATAACTTTGTATTTATCATTATCTTTTTATTTTTGATAAATTCCAGAAATTGCGTGGTAGGAATTTCCATGTAGCAATAAGGTCGCCTTTGTTATTAATTTTGACACTCATTTTGTATTTTTACTTATGATGTACCATAAAGTATATTATTATTATTAGTTTGGAATTAATTGCAACTTTTACTAATAATTTAACACACTATCACGACGCATTCCATCGATTTTATCGATACAAAGAGAATGGAGCCTAGTTTTTAAGTACATAATGCCACTCTTGCTGCAAGTTTCTCCGTCAATTTGGTATATCTCGGGCATGTCATCAACGTAAAGCAAACGGGTAGTTGTTAATGCTAGTTTGCGCTGGTAACGAGTGAGATAGAAACGGCGCCTGAGACAACGTCCGCTTGCGATGCGCCGGCGCAGCGTTTAGCCGAGTCGTCCTTTTGTCGCGACGACACTTCCTAAGTTATTGTCTCGACTGTCGAGATGCTTTCGGTTGTTTTTTTTTATTTAGTATAGTTATTTTAATCCCAGTAAACATATACTTCCTTTACAATATACACAAGTATAATATATATAAGTAAGTCTTTGTTTGCTTAAATTATATATAAACGATTATGATTGTGGACAACATGACATACATTGCTCTGATTTCAAAGAAGTAGCTAATGACGAAGGCACCAACCACATACACCGAGCTCCGAGAAATAAAGAAAATTGATTTCGGGATCCGAATCCAGGACCTCAGAGCTAGGGACTCCTTGAAAAACGATGCATAAGCTACACGGTCACGGAGATCGTTGAATATAATAGATCAATTGTTGTAGTTTTTTTGTTGTCCGAAAATAAAATACTGTCCTAGGTTTCAAGTGGTATCAAATTAAACTTGCGTGTAATTTTACTAAAATCGAAAAGTTTCGATGAATTAGTGTTTACGAACATCGTGACATAATTGAGAACTCAAGACATTAATTTAAGCTTTTAACGAATTTTGATTGGATACATTTACTGCAATTGAATTCCTTAATAGTAATGTTGATCCAAAAGTAAAAAAAATATACATTCTTAATTCTGTTTAAATTACTTCATTTACTTTTTTACGGTATATTTTTAAAACAATAACATCACTTGGTTATGTGTTTTCTATAACTTTGTATTATCATTATCTTTTTATTTTGATAAATTCCAGAAATTGCGTGGTAGGAATTTCCATGTAGCAATAAGGTCGCCTTTGTTATTAATTTTGACACTCATTTTGTATTTTTACTTATGATGTACCATAAAGTATATTATTATTATTAGTTTGGAATTAATTGCAACTTTTACTAATAATTTAACACACTATCACGACGCATTCCATCGATTTTATCGATACAAAAGAGAATGAAGCCTAGTTTTTAAGTACATAACGCCACTCTTGCTGCAAGTTTCTCCGTCAATTTGGTATATCTCGGGCATGTCATCAACGTAAAAGCAAACGGAGTAGTTGTTAATGCTAGTTTGCGCTGGTAACGAGTGAGATAGAAACGGCGCCTGAGACAACGTCCGCTTGCGATGCGCCGGCGCAGCGTTTAGCCGAGTCGTCCTTTTGTCGCGACGACACTTCCTAGAGTTATTGTCTCGACTGTCGAGATGCTTTCGGTTGTTTTTTTTTTTTGCTAAAGAACATGTATCAGTTTTAGAACTCACAAAATAATTCAATATTTCGGTACGACTTTATTAAATTTGCAAGCACGCAGTCATGCCGGATTTTTTTGTTATTAAATTAAAAAGGAAATTAAAAATCAACTGACACGGGCGGGATTTGGACCCGCGTCCTCTATCGTTCCGTGGCAACGGTGTAATCTTTCGTAATATAAAATATCTTTCGATTCGTCGATTGTAAATTATTTTTGATGATACCTTTTTCTATGAACTTTCTTATAATTCGAAAGTATTCCCATAAATATTTTAAAAAATATATTAAAATGTGGAAAATTTATTAAATTTGCAAGCACGCAGTCATGCCGGATTTTTGTTATTAATTTAAGCTTTTAACGAATTTTGATTGGATACATTTACTGCAATTGAATTCCTTAATAGTAATGTTGATCCAAAGTAAAAAATATACATTCTTAATTCTGTTTAAATTACTTCATTTACTTTTTACGGTATATTTTAAAACAATAACATCACTTGGTTATGTGTTCTCTATAACTTTGTATTATCATTATCTTTTTTATTTTTGATAAATTCCAGAAATTGCGTGGTAGGAATTTCCATGTAGCAATAAGGTCGCCTTTTGTTATTAATTTTTGACACTCATTTTGTATTTTTACTTATGATGTACCATAAAGTATATTATTATTATTAGTTTGGAATTAATTGCAACTTTTACTAATAATTTAACACACTATCACGACGCATTCCATCGATTTTATCGATACAAAGAGAATGAAGCCTAGTTTTTAAGTACATAACGCCACTCTTGCTGCAAGTTTCTCCGTCAATTTGGTATATCTCGGGCATGTCATCAACGTAAAAGCAAACGGAGTAGTTGTTAATGCTAGTTTGCGCTGGTAACGAGTGAGATAGAAACGGCGCCTGAGACAACGTCCGCTTGCGATGCGCCGGCGCAGCGTTTAGCCGAGTCGTCCTTTTGTCGCGACGACACTTCCTAGAGTTATTGTGTCGACTGTCGAGATGCTTTCGGTTGTTTTTTTTTTTTGCTAAAGAACATGTATCAGTTTTAGAACTCACAAAATAATTCAATATTTCGGTACGACTTTATTAAATTTGCAAGCACGCAGTCATGCCGGATTTTTTTGTTATTAAATTAAAAAGGAAATTAAAAATCAACTGACACGGGCGGGATTTGGACCCGCGTCCTCTATCGTTCCGTGGCAACGGTGTAATCTTTCGTAATATAAAATATCTTTCGATTCGTCGATTGTAAATTATTTTTGATGATACCTTTTTCTATGAACTTTCTTATAATTCGAAAGTATTCCCATAAATATTTTAAAAAAATATATTAAAATGTGGAAAATTTATTAAATTTTATAGATATACTGAAAAAACGAGGTTCTGTCCCTTATGTAGCGCGAATTACAACCTACATATATATGCGTAGTGTACCCACACCCTAAACCATTATACTATGACATTATAAAGTATTACAAGGGTCTTACGTTTTTAAGGTAAAGATGCGCATTTTAAGCGAACCAAAGCAATATCAACTGTATATTTGGTCATTACTACTATCTTAACTCGTGCCTATCACCAGCCCGCCTTATAAAGCTCTCGTAAGATACATCGGCACTGCTAGATAATTAATCGGCTAATTTAAGTTTACCATTTTGAATTTAGAAGCGGTTAATATAAACGCCATTTTGAAAATTCTAGATTTATCTTTGGAATTTCTTAGTGCTATTTAGGTAAGGTGATATAAATATATTATAGTAGCTGTCACCCGCCAATTTATTCGCGTGTTATTACTGAATGTGATTAAAATAATTTTAAAATAAGTACGTCATTTGTTCATATTAATATATAATTAATGTTTTCACGCAATTCCCGATACGGTAGTAGACAGAGATCTAGTCTAGACAATTAAGTCCCTTTGACCTACCTTCCACCGAAGATATTTTCGGGACAACGTGACAGGTGATCAGCCCGTTGCCGTCTTTATGTCCAAGCCAACGATATGATTCGTACATAAGTTTTTGAAAAATCCATTGGTACGATCCTGCCACCAGGGGATCGAACTCGGGTCTCTTGATTCGAAATTCCGACCACCCAACCACTCGACTATCGTGACTCTCTCATTTATTCCATACACAAATATTCTTAGACCAGTCCTTCCTGATATATAAATGTATTTTATCAAGATTAGTTTAATTCATTAAGACATACAGAAATTTCTTTTGCATATATAAGAAGAATAGAGTATAATGTCTTCGGCAGTGAAAATCGTGAATTTTGTAGCAAAGATCGCGATGCCTTAAAAGTACTTTTGTCCATATAATAATCCTTAATGGACTTAATGACATAAACGATAAGGTGGAACGTCGAGCCCTGAGACCTCGAACGGAGGATATTCTTCGTTTAATTTCATTTTGTTGTAAATTGATGCTAGAATTCGTTTTGCAGTATCAATATATATTAATGAGTGTGTAATAACTACATGCAAGGAAAATTGCTTTAAATGATTTTCAATAATCCTAGTTTATATATTAGTTTATTTTATGGATGCAGGTGGTTGCGGACACAGTTAAGTTAATTCTTCTAGTGTTTTTAAATATTTTTCTAGTATATAAAATAATTTCTTGACAGTAACAATATGTTCTTAATGTTCTGGTAATTTAATACGAGATGACGGTTTCCCTTAAAGTCCAATTGCCAGTGACCCTGCTTTCGAAGCCTATAAATATACAAACTAAACTAAAATAGCTGCTGCGTATATAGCAATGAATATCACTTTAATTTTTAAACATGGATCTAAGTATTAGTAAATAGTTGATAATATTAAAAAAATTACACAGTATATTCGCGTTCAGTGTCGCGGCACAAATCGCAAGCGAAAGCGTGGCGACAGTCGATATCCTAAGGGGCAAATGTCACTTTTCATTAGCTCTGCTCACCTCCCACGGCTCACTTAGGATCTAATTTCATCAGACTACGGCATGTAAAGTCAAGTTGAGTTGTTTACTGATGCGTTACCATGTAATATATATAATAATAATAATAATAATAATAATATCTTCACGCAATTTCCAATACAGGGGTAGACAGAGGTCAAGTCTAGACAATTAAGTCCCTTTGACCCACCTTCCACCGAAGATATTTTCGGGACAACGTGACAGGTGATCAGCCCGTTGCCGTCTTTATGTCCAAGCCAACGATATGATTCGTACATAAGTTTTTGAAAAACCCATTGGTACGATCCTGCCACCAGGGGATCGAACTCGGGTCTCTTGATTCGAAATTCCGACCACCCAACCACTCGACTATCGTGACTTCTTCGACCATATAATATATAATAATCGACCATGTAATATATAATAATCGACCATGTAATATATAATAATCGACCATGTAATATATAATAATCGACCATGTAATATATAATAATCGACCATGTAATATATAATAATCGACCATGTAATATATAATAATCGACCATGTAATATATAATAATCGACCATGTAATATATAATAATCGACCATGTAATATATAATAATAAATATCGTCAAGCATATACCTAATACTGGGGTAGATAGAAGTAGACAATGTGTTTTCGACTAAAAGGTGATTTCGACCCAATAATAGTGAAGATCATTTAAGTTATTATTTTCTTCATAAGTAGACGTCTATCATACTATATTAAGAGCTTTTAGTTTAATAGCGTTACGATTTGAAAAATGTTGCGGGAAGTCGATGGATGCAGGTGGTTGGGGACCGATCTTTGTTGACTTGTGTTAGTTGGACTGTAACTTTTGGGGTAGGCCTATATTCAGCTGTGGACTAATGATAGGCTATAAAGAAGAAGTGGAAAATGAACCGAATAGTAAAATTTTCTCTCCTGGGAAGGTGCAAACTTTACAAATTCAAGGTGTATAATAAATAAATAATGAGATAAAAATGACAAACCCTGCGTTACAGGAGAAGCCTTCATCCTACAGCTTTCATACGCCGTTATTTAAGTATGTACAACTATACTCCGTGAGTCATTCCATCTCAATCCTCTTGGAGATAAAAGAAAAGTTGACAATTTATCACCATAGAATACTTTACCAAGTAACCTTCATAAAAATATATTTTTAATTTTCTTTTTTCTAATATTTATATTCAAATAAGTTATGTGTCCGATTTTGTACTGTTTTTCTAATATGGTTCTGTAAACAGAACCAAAACCCCGCAACGTGTCAGGGCTTAGCATCTCTAGTTCGACAAAACCGGCATGCCACTTATCGACCTGTCAACTCAATATGGATAAGCATTCCAACGGTGTTTCTCTGGAAAGATGTATAATAAACCAAACGTATAATAACCAATATTTTATAATACTGACATTGATTCCGCCTTCAGTCAATACACTGCCCCAACACTCGGAATTACAATCGAAGTCAGGAGGCGACATTGACAGATACATACATAGATAGGGACAACATCACAGGTGGTGAGCCGTCGCCGCCTTTATGTCCAAGCCTACGATGAAATTCATACATAAGGTTATGAAAAACTCATTGGTACTGCCACCTGGGGATCGAACTCGGGTCTCTCTACTCGAAATTCCGACCACCCAACAACTCGGCTATCGTGACTTCTTCGACCATATAATATATAATAATCGACCATGTAATATATAATAATAAATATCGTCAAGCATATACCTAATACTGGGGTAGATAGAAGTAGACAATGTGTTTTCGACTAAAAGGTGATTTCGACCCAATAATAGTGAAGATCATTTAAGTTATTATTTTTTAATCTTCATAAGTAGACGTCTATCATACTATATTAAGAGATTTTAGTTTAATAGCGTTACGATTTGAAAAATGTTGCGGGAAGTCGATGGATGCAGGTGGTTGGGGACCGATCTTTGTTGACTTGTGTTAGTTGGACTGTAACTTTTGGGGTAGGCCTATATTCAGCTGTGGACTAATGATAGGCTATAAAGAAGAAGAAGAAGTGGAAAATGAACCGAATAGTAAAATTTTCTCTCCTGGGAAGGTGCAAACTTTACAAATTCAAGGTCTATAATAAATAAATAATGAGATAAAAATGACAAACCCTGCGTTACAGGAGAAGCCTTCATCCTACAGCTTTCATACGCCGTTATTTAAGTATGTACAACTATACTCCGTGAGGCATTCCACCTAAATCCTCTTGGAGATAAAAGAAAAGTTGACAATTTATCACCATAGAATACTTTACCAAGTAACCTTCATAAAAATATATTTTTAATTTTCTTTTTTCTAATATTTATATTCAAATAAGTAACCAAAACCCCGCAACGTGTCAGGGCTTAGCATCTCTAGTTCGACAAAACCGGCATGCCACTTATCGACCTGTCAACTCAATATGGATAAGCATTCCAACGGTGTTTCTCTGGAAAGATGTATAATAAACCAAACGTATAATAACCAATATTTTATAATACTGACATTGATTCCGCCTTCAGTCAATACACTGCCCCAACACTCGGAATTACAATCGAAGTCAGGAGGCGACATTGACAGATACATACATAGATAGGGACAACATCACATACATTGCTCTGATCCCAAAGTAACCAGCTTAGGAATTCGTGTTATGGAATCAGAAACAACGAAGTTACCACACTTTTGGTTAAACCTTAAAATATTACCCACATGTAGCAGAGAATAGTACTTTATTTAATACATTCTTAAAATATATATTTTCGAATCAAGAATATATTATTTTCAAGATTCATTTCGCAATGTTAATAATTTCATAATGAAACAGGCTTAAACCGAAGTAAACTTGTAGCGCAAAAACAACCATTTGTCTGTCCTGCAGATATTAATTGATAAATGGTTTGATAATTGAAAATAATTGAATTTTATTTAAAATTTAACGTTTTAATAACCACGAAATCCAGATGTTTATTTCTAAACGTGCATAAGACAATTCTTATGCACGTTTAGAAATAAACGTGCATAAGAATTGTCTTATGCACGTTTTTATTATCATTGGTTTCTTTGTAAATTAATAAATACTATTCATCTTGTTTCAACTGTCATCTTTTTAGTTAACATTAATTTATAACAAATTCATCTCGTGCTAAGAACTCTACCAGGCAGTGTAAAATGAACAAGGGAAACGTTAATAAAAAAATCATGAAGGGCACCATAACTTATTACTTCAAACCGATCCCAAAAAGTCATAAAAAAGAAATTATAACTATGGATTGTGGCCAAGATTCTAATTATAAGAAAACCGACACAAACATAATAGGGAAACACAAAAGAAAGTGTGACATGTCAAACACGCAAATAGATAGTAGTGAATCGTTTTCTCGTGTCTAAATGTTATGTTTATTTAATGCATCAAAATATAGCCAGCGTTTTAAACAAAAGTGATTTATTACATATAGCTCTTATGGAGCTATTTGATAGCGGAAAGGCAGTTGATGTTCTGTGTCTATCTGAAACTTTTGTAGACACTGAAAATGTTTCTAATATAAAGCTAAATGGCTATAAATTGATATCTGCCTTTTGTAGATCGAAACAAAAACGTATAGGTGTATGTATATTAGTCAAAGACCATATTAATGCTGTTAAATTTAATGTTGCAGAAGAATTGTGTACGGAATATAAATTTGAATGTTGCGCACTTAGAATACCAAGCGAAAAGTTAATTATTATTTGTTTATACCGAACACCGAATTCGGACGTAGCACATTTTCTGCAAAAGCTAGACTATTACATAAACTAAGAACCTGATGTGTAACTAATAGCATTGTAATTGCAGGAGATTTTAATATTGATACATTAAAGAATACGAAAACTTCATTAGACTTAACTAATTTGTTACAGAATTATAAGTTTTTCATGCACATAAATGAAGCTACGAGGCAAAAATCTTGTATTGACTTAATTGTTAGTAATGTTGAGAATGCTATAGGCGAAATTCATCGATTAGGACTTTCGGATCACGACACAGCCCAATTTTTAGCTATACCTATTAAAAAAAAATACATGCCTCTTTTATTTACATTTTTTTTAAGAAAGATTTAAGTAGTGTGAACATTAGAAAATTTAAGAATTGTATGAGTAGTCTCAAATGGACAGACGTTTATACTACTACTAAGTTAGACGAAGCTTTTAATGAATTTTATGCAACATTCTTGATGTTCTACAAACTGTGTTTTCCATTAGTTAAATACAAGATAAGTATCCACAACCAAAGAATTAGATGGCTAACTACAGGCATAAAAGTCTCATGTATAACAAAGAGGAAGCTGCGATTCCAATATTACAAAAATAAAACTTCTGCGAATAAAAAAAAGTTTTATAAATATTCTAAGATTCTTAAAAATTGTATTGATCTTTCCAAACAAAGTAGTAATAATAACTTTATTCTTGAATCAAAAAATTAATGTAAAGCTTCATGGAACCTGATCCACAATAAAAATAATGATTTAAAACTCAATCATATCGAATTTCTTACATATCAAGATGAAGTAGTAAGTGATCCGAAACAAATGGCTAATATATTTAATAATCATTTTATTATTAATACTTCTACTCAACATAGTAACAAAATTAGTAATAGAGATTTTCACAAATTAAAACTAAACAATTCAAGTATTTTCTTAATGCCTGCTGACGAACCAGAGATATTATCGAACATCAAGTCCCTAAATAACTCAAACTCTACTGGGTATGACGAAGTTGCTACAAAGGTACTTAAGGAATGTTCTGTGGAATTAGCTCCAGTCTTAACCTATCTTATTAATCTGTCATTTATTGAAGGCGAGTTCCCATCAAATTTTAAAAAATCAATAGCCATTATTTAAAAGCGGAGATAAGGACGATATTAATAATTATCGTCCTATTACACTTATCCCTATTATCGCGAAAGTCTTTGAAAAGATAATGCATAATCGACTCGCGTCTTTCTTACAAAAACATAATATTATTTTGAAACAACAAAATGGCTTCCAAAAAGGAAAATCAACGACTTTAGCGTGTTATTCATTAGTCAAAGATATCACTGAATGCATTGATAGAAAAATTCCTGTGACAGCTGTGTTTTTTGACATGAGCAAAGCTTTTGATAATGTCTGTCATGAGAAACTTCTTTTCAAATGCGATAAATATGGAATCCGAGGTCAAGCAAATAATTGGATCAGAAGTTATCTCAGTAACCGTACACAAAATGTAGAAATTACTTATTTCAATGATAATAAAGAAATGATATCTTGTCGATCTGAATTCAAATTAAACCCTAAAGGCGTGCCACAAGTAAGTGTGCTGGGCCCACTTTTGTTTATCATCTATATCAATGATCTACCTAACATAACTACGCATAGTTGCACACTGTTTGCTGACATAATTGAATGGCTTAGTGCCAATAAACTATCAGTTAATATTAAAAAAACAATGTTCATGCAATTTCACAACAAAAATAGTAAAAATAAAGACATTAAAATTAATTATTTCAATGACAACATTAAAGAAACTGAACATATAAAGTTTTTAGAACGTTTTAAAATAAAAGTTAAAGTTTTAAAATAAAAGAACACAAAAGAATGGATGATAAATTAGTAAACAGTATGAGCAAATTAATTGTCGCCAAAAAATTTTATTACGTCACCCTCATTTCTAATAAGACAAGCTGCAGAGCCGGTTTCTCTCCTGGCGAATATACGTCCGTTATGAGTCCATACGAATTGCCAACCTTTTTGTTTTCCTTGATCTCGCGCTTTATGATAAAGCTTATGGTGTGCATGCGTGAGGCGTTCATTTATAAAAAACCGCCTAGGAGACGAAATCAAACCTATTCCAGACGTATCGACGTCTCGACGTTTACGCGCTGCACGCAGCAGGTGATCCCGAGGAGCGTGACGGGAAAGTTTTACGACGATATGACCCGTCCGCAGCTCACTGTTAGCATGCCCGCATACACCCAGTCTTCGTCGCCTTCTCAGTCGATCGGCGCATATAATATCGCGTTCATCTAGCTATGGATGTGACTATATTAATTGGATTTTCGTCTCTCTCCTCTGGGATTCCCGATATAACTATATAATTGCAGTAGGAATTTTGCTCACTATCATTTATTTTGGTTTGTAGTTGTACAATTGCGGTATCTATACTACTGATTGGATATGCGGATTGTACTTTAGAGGTGTTTTGTGACAACGTTTCTACCTTTCCTTCCATGCTGCGCAACCTCTTACTAAATTCTTCAAAAGTAGAATTCATCTTTGTTACTTCTTGCTTGAAGCCAGCCATCTCTGTACACACATTTTCCAATTGTATACGTAAAAGTTTAATTTCGTGAACCAAGGTCTGAGCAGTATTAGTAGCAAGGGTGCTATCAATTATCGCATCATGGAAATCTGAGTTAGATGAGCTGCCGGATTCTGGGGTGGCATTTTTTACAATGGATAATGGCTTTGGCTTACAGCTGTGACAAAGCCACTTGGCAGGGATTCGAGCTTTTGGACTTAAGAGGGCACATTGTCGATGATACAGTGACATACATTTACTACACTTTGCACCGTCTACTGGTGATAAAAACTTCGCACAATTGTTGCACTTGATTGCCATGACTAACCCGTTATCGATAGTTCGCACTGCATATACACTTACAATAATTTCATATGTATAATTTTTTGCAGATTTCAGTAAACACAGTCTATAAATTTAACGATAACAGTTAACTTAAGTCCGACAACTACTATTGCGTAATGCAACGCAGCTAATTTGTGAGACCACAATTTCTTGTTTAAAACAGTTTACACAAAGTATTGATTGTTAATAACACTGTATGCACTAGTCCCAACTATATTGATAGTAAACAAATACTTTAAAATACGTAAATAACACTTTTTTTATATTAAACATAAATTGTAAACAAAAATACGTTTGCTGCAGCTAATGTCCGAACTACCTATTATTAAATTAGGTTATATAAGTATTATAAATTAATGTTATTTTTTAGATTGACTTTTTAAACCTTTTGACCATGTTCTATAGGTTATTTATTTTAATGTAATGTGTATTTATGGTTTATTGTTTTTAATAATTATTATTTTATCTCTATTATTTAGTCTAAATATTTTTCATTATGATAATTAATTAAATTTATATTTGAATGTCGGTTATTGACGAAACATGTTTGATCTTTTTATTTTATAATTGTCATCTTGTGTACACTGTTTCTAGCAAATAAACGATTGATTGAACAAAATATAATGGCAGCAAGGAAGCTTTTAAATGTTGTCAGTTTCAGTGATTCCATTTTAAAAAAATCATCTTTATAATGGAAATAGATCCTGGAATGTTCTCGAAGAAACATTTGTTGTTTCACTCCTTGCAAAGGGTCATATCGAATTAGGGCTGTCAAGTTAATGAAAGAAGTAAATTAATTATTAATAAAAATAAAAACAAAATTATGATGTAATCAATTCTAGGCGCTAAATTTTCGTATTTAATTATTTATCCCGTTGAATAAAATTCACCAAGTGTTAAAAACTAGCGCACTTCGGCGAGGAATTGCTTTCAAATAATAAATTATTTATCAGTAACATATATGTTTGTGGCAACCCTACTATCGCTCGCTCACTCCAACGGGAAGTCCAGCGCGTCCCCGGGATTTGATTATCGTTTATTACCGATGCAAAGGCGTACATCATGCCAATTACAGTCCCCCGCCGTGGTCTAGCCTTCAGCTAGTCTTTTACCTTCATTATGTGTCATCTTATTACGTGAATTTTATCATTTTGAACGTCTCTTACATAGATTATATTTCACACGATCCATCGACATTATAATATGCTAAGTAATAAAGGTTTTAATAGCATAATCCATGTTAAGTCTAGAACCTCTTGTCTGAAACTTAAGATTATAGACACAAAGTGTAGTCGTGTACAGTTCATATGATGACGAGATGGTTTTTAAAATGCTGTTTAAAATAAATGTATTAATTACTTCATATAATAAAGCCTTCCTGTCTTTTTTTTTTCAAATTTATGCATTTTCTGACAAATTAAATGATATAGTTTAAAATATATTCCACTTATCTTTTTTTCCGATAGCCGTAGTTTGAATTACTATTTTCGATTTCTGAACCATTGTTAGAAAAGTCAACAAAAACAGTCAATTGCAAACGTGAGTTTGTAAATAATAATAAAAAAGTGGTTAACTGCGACTTGTACCCATAAACCGAATGTTCCGTACAGCCACATACTTTATATTCGCTACATAGTTTAAATGGAATGTACATATGGCGTTACCACATTTTATATTTACTTGGAGATCCTTTACGAACCCCTAACATGGATTTAAGTTATTACATGAATTAAATATTGAATATAGAACTAGTTATAAAAGACATTGTTACATCTCTTTCCGTCTTTACGCATTTCCCGATATAGGGGTAGCCAGATGTTTACGCCACTCGTCCACGGAGGTCGTCATACAGTTTCTTCTTGCAGATACATCATCATCATTCAGACTTGCAGATTCTACATCGTTCTGATGTGGAATCTGCAAGTCGTCTGTCATTCGTCATCGGTCTGAATTCTGTTTAGGGAACCCTAATAAACTCTGTTACGAAACTGTAAGTGAGATTTTACGGCGCTTTCTAAATAGAGGTCAAATATCTCGGACTACGAGCACTTGGCAACTTTACGCTACATATGTAGCGTCAAGTTGCTATTTATTGGGGAACGTGCCCAGATTGCATCTCCTGATTATACTGGCCTCTCTTCAAGTCTTCCGAATAGACCTGGTATCTATACGCAGACAGTTTGACAATCACTGATAGTCTGCCTATACTCGTTTTTTATAATTCCCGCATCGAGACTTCATGCTGCTCATAGTTAATTATTTTTTTCACGGGTATCGATTGAAATTATATGTATATATATATGTTGTTTAACGACATTGAACTGCTAAAGATTAAGTTATTCGCGAAAAATAAAATTAAAAAATTGTTAGAGGAAAACAACCAGCACCAAAGTCGCATAAACAACAGTTACCATCCTTAAGGTAAAAAGAGACATTTTTCGTTATTAAATCTTACTAGTGTTTCTTCTCCTTCTTCTTTACTGCCTATCAAGTGTCCACTGCTGAACATAGGCCTCCCCAAAGCTTTCCACATCGAACGGTCCCCAGCCACTTGCATTCATCGACTTCTGCAACATTTTGCAAGTCGTCACTCTCTCGAGAGGGGTCGTCCAACACTGCGTTTGCATATACACGAGGTTGCCACTCGAGAACCTTTCTTCCCTAACAATTGTCAGTTCGTCAAGCTATGTGGCCGGCCCATTAGCACTTCAATGCGTTGATCCTTACGTCTATGTCGGCTATGTCGACTATGTCAGTTACCTTAGTACTGCTGCGGATGTCTTTTTCTATCACGCAGAGTAACACCGAGCATAGTCCTTTCCATAGCCCGCTGAGCAACTTTGAGCCTCCTCATACGGTCCGCAGTGAAGGACCACGTTTCAGATCATAAGATAAGTCATCACTGGCAACACGTACCACGGTTGAGGTATGTTAATGGTATAGTTTTACTTGACATTCAATCTCAACATCAAGACAGAATCAGAACAGACATAACGAAGTTGAAAGAAATTGTCAGACAGTGTTTGCTACATTGACCCGATCGGAAATCGAACCCAAGGATCAAAGCTGGCGACACCTTGAAAATTAATGTGAATGGTTTCGATCGCGGAGGTCGATAAATTTCAAAACTTGAAACGATGATTATTAAAGCGACTAATTAATAATTCTTTAAGACCACACAATTACGTAATACATAATACCTCTCACATCGGTTTCTTTCTCAACGCTTGCCGATACAGCACAATGTAACAAGATCCCTACCATTTGAACACATCAATCATTAATCGGAATTCTGCAAGACTTCGACAAGCTTTCAATTAATCTTAACCATCTTGTGTGTCTATTTCTGGCCATAAAGACAATTGCTCATTGAATAGTGAATAGAAGTCATGCCGTGAGGGTTCATATGAGAATATAATTAGTTATTTGTTATACTAGATGTGATATAAATGTTAAACATTTTCAAATAAAACTCTGCCCTTCAAAAATAAATAAATGTCTTCACGCAATTCCCTAGATTGGTAGACAGAGGTCTAGTCTAGACAATTAAGTCCCTTTGACCCGACCCACCTTCCACCGAAGATATTTTCGGGACAACGTGACAGGTGGTAAGCCCGTCGCCGTCTTTATGTCCAAGCCAATGATATAGTCGTACATAAGTTTTAGAGAACCCCATTGGTACGAGCCTGCCACCTGGGGATCGAACTCGGATCGCTTGATTCGAAATTCCGACTACCCAACCACTCGGCTATCGTGACTTTTTTTTATAGAATCATTTAAATATAATCTAATCATTTAAATGTACGCTTCCAAATATATGAATTTCTCCTATGTGGAAAACGACGCCCAATATAAAACTAATATAATAAACGTGAGGCACAATATAATAGTTAGCTAGTTAAAAGTTTCCGGTCGCGTTGTATACACGTGCGGGACGTACAAACTTAATTAGAAGGTCTCTGAGGCCGTAGGGAACAAAATTTGCGAGATAAACGACACGTTATATGCATATGTCGGCTCTATAGTAAGTGACGGTAATGTTCAGGGCGCATGCTAAAAATGTAATACTAAACAAGGAACTAGGTACGAACATCGAATAGTACGAAGCTCGAATTTTTATCATTCCTCCTTTCACGTAAAAGCAGTGTCGCAGTGGAATTCGCTCCCGGTTGACATAAGGAGGGCTCAGAGCCTTGAATTATTTAAAAATAAAATCAAACTGTATTATTTAGAAAAATTAATGGGATAATTTTGAATTTTTTCTTTTTCTTTACATATGTATTTGTTTTCGTTGTTTTTCACTGTTTTTTTTTTCGTATGTAGAGTGTATCTATTCATTATTTTTTGTATGATATATTTAATTGTTCTTCCTTATTTATATGTACACACCCCCGGGAAATTTTTACTTAATATTCTCTGTGAAAGGTCTACCTGGAAGAAATCGGTATTTAAGCGATAAGGCCGCCCTTTGTACAACCACTGTATATAACCTTTCTCTTCCACTGTATTAATAATATTTCTGTTATGGGGTGTGCAATAAAGTTTATAAATAAATAAATAAACATCTAAAATTTTGCCGTAATTCCCAATGCAGGGGTCTAGTCTAGACAATTAAGTCCCACCGGTGTCAGCACAGTGGAAGTTTGGGTCGAGCCCTTTGGCGCAGGCCTTCGTGATCTTCTCGATCTGGGCGTGCGTCACGTGCTCCATGAAGCGGCGCAGGTTCGCGCGCGCATGAAGCGTCTTCATTGTCTTATCGTCCAGCTTCAGCATCTTGTACACCCGTCGCTTGTATTTTAACTGGAATGAAGATCAAATCTAGACAATTAAGTACCTTCGACCCACCTTCCACCGAAGATATTTTCGGGACAACGTGACAGGTGGTGAGCCAGTCGCCGTCTTTATGTCCAAGCCAACGATATAATTCGTACATAAGTTTTTGAAAAACCCATTAGTACGAGCCTGCCACCTGGGGATCGAACTCTTGTCTTCGACTTCCGTCTTCCTCTTCTTCCGTCTCGGAATTCCGACCCCAACCAACCTAACCCAACCACTCGGCTATCGTGACTTATAAAATGATGCGTAATATCTGGTACTTCGATCGAAGTATTCTTTTCGTTTAGTGAAGTACATAATTCTATTGTATTATTCATTCTGTTTACGTTTCGGCAAGTTTGTCTATATATGCTCATATATTTTCATGTAAAAGGACACAAAGCCTCTCTCTTCTCACAAAGCTTCTCACTTATAACTTGTGCCACACTCCGGTAACTCACAAATAAGGATGTGCGTTTCACTGAAGATGTCGCAGTAATACAAACTGATTGGATATAAATAGAATAGAATGCTGCACAATTGATAGAACTTGTGATTTCATTTAATTATAGATCACTTAAATATAATATCGGCTTTGTAATTTATATTGATATTTGGACATTTTAGTTTTACTGGTGACCCTTAGGCTACGTCTGCACATACTCTAATTTTGAAACTAAATACTCGACAGTTAGTTATAAAATGAATATAGTTATAACTATCACAACCTAAGATAAGATCCCCGAAGTCCTTCCATCCCTTGCCAACTCTGCCTTCCATTTTCTTACTACTTTTAAATTATTTATATTTAAACCTTGCAAGCACAAATCATTGACCGTTCTACGAAATTCCTATATCTTATTTTCAAGGATGCAAAACATGAAAGCGCCTTAATTATTCATGAACCTAAACTGGTAATCGAAATTACGCAAACAAATGTTACTCTAGATTCGAATTTCGAATCTCGATTGCGAACAAATCAAGATTTACCGATTCTAACCATAATTGATAATGTAATTCAATTAATAATATTATTTTAACAACATTTAATTATTATTAATGAAAACGAGTTCATTATAATATTTTTACTAATTGCGAAAAAATTAAAATGTACCGATTTTAAAGATTAATTGATTTATTTATTTTGATTATTATAAAATTAAAATTTACCGATTTTAAAGATTGATAATATAATCCAATTAAGGATGTTATTTTAACAATTTTTAATAACAAAATTTTTTTTCAATGGTATATATAAAAATGGTGTAATATTTTTTGCTTATGCACAAACTTCTGAAGGTTTTAATGTGGAATTTATTACTTTACTTATTTCACGATCTATAAAATTCCTATTTAAAAGCTTAAGAGGTCTAGACAATTAAGTTCTTTCGACCCATCTTTAACCGAGACTTTTTGGGACGGTGACGATACTATCGCTGTCTTAGTGTTGAAAGGAATGGTACAATATACTTAAATATATATAATTAAATATCAGGAACCAGTACTATTGGTTAAATTCTCTTTGTTCGGTTATTAAAATATTTTCCGTTCCCGTGGAAGCTTCGGGATTCAATGTATTTAAAAACACTGTTAAAGTCAAGACAATAAATACATTGAATAGTTTCCGAGTGTTGCGGCCAAATGAGAAGCTAAATTATTACGTATAAATATTAAAGATATGCCACCTGTAAAAACAGTTTAAAGAATTAAATATAGTATTGGCAAGGAATAAAGTGAATAGGGAATAAATGAAACCAACCGGGTCAAATTGTAAATCTAAACTATCTGGGGTAGGTCAAATGTGGAGAATAAATTCATTAAAATCAGTTTAGTTTTTTCGGAGAATTGCAATGACACAGGTGCCTATTGCTTCCATGGTCCGGGCACGTTGAGCGAATGAGTGAAGACCGAATGGTGAAAAAAAATACATAGTGTGTAAGTTAACATTAGATACTTGGCGACCTGTGTTCTCTTTGGCTACCCCGTCGGCAACTATCACATATAGTTGCCGACGGGGTAGCCAACGAGAACACCTAAATATCTTATATCTTTAAGATATCTTTAAGATAAGTTTTCTAAACGTCTTATTTAATTATAATACAAAAGTGGAATACAATTAATCCACACATAAATCATTAATTTAATAGACAGGAACTATTCTGAACGGTTAGACCCAGGCCACTAAATTAACGCAGATATCTAGATCTATTGCGCGTTATCTAAATAGCCGAACAGGCTATAAATGCGTCTCAAACGTTGAATTTATAACGTGTTAATAAGATTTCCCCGTTAATATTCGGTCTGGAATATTAACTGCCAGGGTTACCGTTATTGTTATTATTTGCAACCGAGCGTTGGACATAACTTTCGAGAAAATTGTTCCGATCGACCGATTCGTATCTTATCTTACGCCTGGCATCTTATGGATTTGATGCCTCCGTCTTAACTTAAGAATGATTTTATATACGACTAAGTTATGTTGTTACCCCGACAAGATAGAGCAATGCTCGACAGCATGTTGCGGGGTGTCGATGACTCACAGGACCGCTCAATATGACAATCTTTTGGGCTATGTTCAACAGTGAACTTTAGTTGTAATAATATTGATTTAGAGGCTGTATTGATGATGATAGTGAAAGAAAGTTGTAAAAATAGGTTGGTAGTGCTTTCACTACAGAATGGATCGGCTCGCCTTGTGGAGCCTTAGTTTCGAAAAAAGATTGCGTAATGGTAACCATATGTGTGGTTTTAACGCAAAACTTTAGCTCTTATCTTATTTCTTCTTATTGGTGTTGAAAAGCGACTGAAATGATAACCATATCGAAATGGTTGATTATAATAGAGATGTTGTAGAAAATTACCTTGCACATATGTATGCAACCATGAACCACATACACACCACCTTCTCGAAACAAGGCATCCTTAAGTGAATGGACTCTACGACGTTCTACGTTTTTCCTTTTGCACTCTAACGTCTCACATAACAAATATTCTGTTGGACCAAATAACAAATTAACACATTGACTATTTTTGCATGCGAAATCGTATATGGCAGTGAGAGTGTATGTCCTGCAGTAAACTTTTACAGATTATTAAGTCAGTAAAATGGAACAGCTCTACTCAAACATCGCCCTTGCTTCTTTAGTGTTTGGGTTGTACATGGGCGTCATTAAGATGTAAAAAGTTTCATTACAAAAATGTTATAGTATTCAGTCATAAATTGTTTTATCACTCTTAAAGACTGATGGAATACCTCTGAGCTCTCAATAGTGCTATGTATCTTTCAAACCAATAGTTATACTGCTACATGGCAGTTATATTAGATATTAAGTACTATCACAGGAGACTCCTAGGCAGATTAAAGGTATCGTACCTTTTTCTTTTGTCAAAAAATCGTCGTATTGTACCTTTTCCTTATGTTTCTTTTTTTTTAATTTTATCCTATACCTAAATTTTTAAAGTAAGAAATTAACCTTCTCATTTTTCACTATCATGTAAAAACTGTTATATACGAGATCAATGTATCCTAGTTTCCTGTTTTTGTTGTTGTAGATTCTGCCGGCGACTACATACACGCATTATATTTTAACCCTTTGGTATTTAATTTTCTAAAGCAGCCCATATTTCTCTTCTGATCGATCCCACAAGAACCGTGCATTATTTCGGTATAAAATATATTATATACGTATGTTAAAAGTTAGTTATGTATATATGTACATACGAGTATGTTAAAACTATTTTATAACAGTTCAGTTTTCTGGGATTAAATAATAAACACACAAACACAAAAACTTAAATATATATTATATATTAAGCTGGGATAAATAACTCATAAGTTTTTATTTGCCAAATTAACAACCTGATTGTACTTACTGATGTACTACCGCTGTAATAATTGTACAAAAGAAATTGAAGCTTATCGGTGTTCCAGTAAAGATAGAATTGGCGGTAATCTTCATCGACAGGCGTTGCTTCTGCGTGACGGATCCGTTTGTCACTGTCTAGGCGGATTAGAACCTACGTTATTTATCACCTTACAGTATTTCCAACTTACAGTTTTATCGTGATTATCGAATACGAATATTGTCGCTGGTATGTGACAAACATCCCATTTGAAGCTGCCTCAGATATCCTAACCATTCCACTGTTGACTTACATAATTCCTTTCTAATCATTAATAAATAAATAAATAAATCTCTTCACGCAATTCCCAATACAGGGGTAGACAGAGGTCTAGTTTAGACAATTAAGTCCCTTAGACCCACCTTCCACCGAAGATATTTTCGGGACAACGTGACAGGTGGTGAGCCCGTCGCCGCCTTTATGTCCAAGCCAACGATATAATTCGTACATAAGTTTTTGAAAAACTCATTGGTACGAGACTGACACTTGGGGATCGAACTCGGGTCTCTCGACTCGAAATTCCGACCACCGAACCACTCGGCTATCGTGACTTGTAATCATTAATACCCACCATCCACCGAAGATATTTTCGGGACAACGTGACAGGTGGTGAGCCCGTCGCCGCCTTTATGTCCATGCCAACGATATAATCCGTACATAAGTTTTTGAAAAACTCATTGGTACGAGACTGCCACTTGGGGATCGAACTCGGGTCTCTCGACTCGAAATTCCGACCACCGAACCACTCGGCTATCGTGACTTGTAATCATTAATTATTCTCTTAACTTTAATGTCTTCGGTAGAAGGTGGGTGGGGACATAACTGTCTAGACCTCTGTCTACAACTGTAATGGGAATAGCGTCAACATATGTATTTACGATAGCCGAGTGATACGAGTGATACGATAGTTGGGTGATCGGAATTCGATTCGAGAGACCCGAGTTTGATCTCCTGTTGGTAGGCTCATACCAATGGGTTTTTTCAAAACCTATGTACGATTCATATCGTTGGCTTGGACATAAAGACGACGATGACTGTGACGTTGTTCTAAAAATATCTTCGGTGAAAGGTGGATCGATGGGACTTAATTGTCTAGACTAGACCTCTGTCTACCTCTGTATTGGGAATAGCGTGAAGATATTTGTTTATTTATTTAAGCTACCATATTTCATAATTTTTAAATGCTGCCCATTGCCGCTCATGCTCTCTAAATTACTCATTTCCACGAATCAAAATCTTTGTTATCGGAATACTGTTTTTGGTATCCGAAAAGTCTAGAATGCTTCAGGATTACCTGTTAAATTCACTGTAATGACGACCTCCGTGGACAAACGGCGTATCCACCGGTATTCATGGTGTCACCAACTCAGAGGTCCTGGCTTAAATTCCCGATTGAGTCATTATAAGAAAACAATTTTTCTACATTGTTTCGGTTTAGGTTGTTGTGGTAGCTTCGTTGTTTTCGATTCCACAATCCATGTCCGTTTTAGCTACGTAATTTGAGATCAGAGCAATGTACGAGTATGAGATGTTGTCCCTGTCTGTGTATGTTCGTATGTATTACATCGTATATCTATTAAATGGTCCAGACATCGTCACTATTGAATATCCTTGGACCGAAGAACTATTTTTAATGCTAGCAAGAAGTTGGCCCTGTATATGTATGTATAAATATATAACGAGTAAACTTTTCCATACTTATATAGTAACTGGTCGAATGCACAGATAGAAATAGACATTTCACTTTCAAGTCTTATGAGATACTAATTTTTCTTATCAGACAACTCTGTGCTTAAAGTCAAATTGTTTTAAAATCCGTGCCTTTCTGCAAAACCATTAATATGTAGTATGAAATTTTTATATATTAATTATCGTGTTTTAGGTCCATACAACAGGCCTCTTATATTTTAGGACTCATAATTTAGCTCAGTAACAAAAAGACATAAATGAAAAGGAATGATAGTGTTTATAGAAGGAACAGCAGAAATCCCAATAGCAAAGTATAAAGAGAGGAGAATATGCAAACATGCAAATTAAAAGTAACGGAAAACAATCTTTTCAATGTTTGACACTTCTACAAGGAAAGCACTACAGAAAGTATGGAAAAGTTTACTCGTTATATGTTGTTGGGATATATAGATGTCATTGTACATGTATGTATTACATTGTACATCTATTATGTGGTCCAGACATCGCCCCTATTGAATATCCTTGGACCGAAGAACTATTTAATTCAAGCAAGACATGTAACAGCTAAATTAAATAAGAAATAGAAACGTCGTCTGCTGCAATAAGTCTTATACAAAGCTTTGACGTTGTCTGGACATCTAGTTACCGTTTTATTAGTAAATAAACAAGATTGCCTTGACTCATGCTTTCTTCGAATCTATGACCTTCGTGTCGTTGGAACTAGAAATCATATCTACATACTTTATCGCAATACTCATGGCTAAGCCAATAAAGATGCAAATGTTACACAATGCGACAACTTAAAGGAAATTACATCATTATATATAAAATATATGTAACGATTTGTTTTTAAAATCTCTTAGTTAATGTATTGTTACTTCATATGTTAAAGTTAAGTCCTTAAATAATCGTCCTTCAACCACTTACGAATGGATGGACAGATTTTAGTAAAATTCGAAATTGAAGCAGCTTTACACTACTTTTTAACAAAAAAAAATTGTAATGCCTGTTAACTTTTTAAATTAGACTTCATATTTTCTAGTATCGGAAATATTAAATATAAATAACATAAGAAATAAAAAAATCGCAGTACCGAATAACAATCCGCGTGCCGATTGTAGCGACTATAATAAAACAAACTTTCAAGACAAACCTTTATGTTGAAGTATAGACATCTTGAAAGAAATCCTTTGGTTAAAGTTAGGTCGAAAAGGTATAATTGTCTAGTTTCTTTGTCTATGCTTAATCTATGTCTTCTTCAGTGTTGCAAAAATGAGAGATATATTTGCTTAATTGGTTTATTTTTAATTGCTCTACTATAATAAATTTCTAATTCCTAAGCCAAAAAACATGTAACATTAGTTTTAACAATAATTATGAAATTATAACACCATTTATGTGCGTTTATGGTGGAAGTATATATTGTAGGTCAGCTCGCCCAGCTTAGAACCGCGTGACAACACACATTTTTCAATACATGTCTCATTCGGCTTTCTCTTGATGCATCGTTGCCAAAGGGCCCACCTTCTAATATGTGTGACACACACATCCGTTATTACAAACATTAGTTTTAATTTTTTAAGTAATTCAAAATTAAACAACTAGACAAAAATTACGAGTAATGTATGAACAGTTTCACCAACGACATGGCCCCGACAATTTAATAACCATAGAATACTTTGTACCTCATTAACATTCAACTGTATTGCCGTACGTGGGCATACTCGTTTCCATTGCTGCGCATACAAGAAGACAGCACCCATTTAACGTCGTGTTAGCATACAATGGAGTTGTTCAGGCGGTTAACGCACAGCGATACTGGGTCACGGGATCAATCGCTTCTTATAACAATTAACGTCACGGATTATGTTTCACAGTGACATTTGAGACTTGACAGATTCAGTTCGAATATCAGTGATTTTTTTCTATAAGGAATATTAGCAATGCTGATTAATATTACTGGTACTCCTCTTAACCACTTAAAATAAGCTGCAATGCAGTGTCTGGACATGACAGTAATCGAATAGCGGGCTCGAACCTGCGATAATGTGTCACAGTCTGTACCCTAAACCATTAGGCTAATGACGCTTACATTTTTGGTGGTATCCAAAATTTTTATGTATGATTTAGAAGTAACATATATGATGTTTAATTAGTGGCAAATGTTTTAACTGTTGAAGCTTTCAGATTTAAACATATCATATACATATGTCATAAAATATTTGTATAGTTAATTTGTATAGGTCGTGAAGGACCATCAAGAGAAAAGCCTTAAATAGAATAATGGCCACCAGAAGATGGCAGGATAAACATCGTTATATATTCCATAGCAACCATACTAGTGGCGGGCAGCGTCTAAGATGTGAGGTGTCTGATACTGTGATTGCTAGCCCAGCTGGATCCGCTAGCCAATAATGGCGATTAAATCCTCCTCCTCCTTAAAGCGAAGAGGGATATGTCATGCAGTAGATTTTTCAGCACGCATGTACGTGTCTACGACTATACATAGATACGAGATAATTTTATAGTAGCTAAATTTGTATATTGGTGTCTTAGAAGTTAAGCAATTTTTTATTTAAATACAATTATTACATGAATAAACATATTGAATTTCATCAGAACTAAAGTATACACCCAATTGCATACCGGTGTAATTTTAATATTATTTATTGTCATTAACATATACACATACATATACAATAATTATTACGTAAATGGACATATCTGACCCGAATCTGCGTAACCCCAGCGGTCTCCGCATACCACTACACATTTTACGCAAAGTACCGCTAAATCAAACACGTCGTCCATTCAAGAATGCGGTCGGAACGAGTTTTAAAGAAACGAGAGCGTTTGAAACTGTTGGGAAGCAATCAATTGACAACGGTCCGCATCGCTGCGTAATTGATCTACAGCTTGAGAAGAGCTGGCGGGTTGGCCAGCTTATGAAGCGTACAAACGCCTTCCTCGTTCCATGTTCGTTCCTCATAATAAACATTACGAAATTGTGAGTTCATTATTTTTAATATTTTTTTATTATTTTACCTTTTTCTAATGGTGGCCATATGCCTACATGAGGAAGAAACAAGGAATACTTATAGTAACACCAATTCGTAAAACGTATTTAATCATGCATCCTCTTTTCTTTTATACAAATCCGCTTTTTATTTTATAGTAAAAAATGACAAGGCTTTCTTGGATAACTCGAACTCTTGTACAAGTATATTAGGCAACTATCTTTCTTCGTTATTAAAATAAATGAATATCTTCACGCCAGAGTCAACAAACAGAACAGCGTGTCACGGTCCTTACGTACTCGTATTTCTCTACTTTAAAATTAATTAAGCTTAATTAAGCTATTTTTTAATAATTATTAATCTTTTATCTTTCTTATAAGTATATAAGTATTAATATATAATTGCTTTCAATTATATTTTAATACTTATGGATGGAAAGGATGTTACTTGCGTAAAGACGCAAGTAACATTTCCTTTTTTCACACATAAGATGTATAGTGGTATAATAAAAATGTTTTGGCAGTCTATGCCTTGACCTGCACAATATCGAAACATTACCAGAAATAGGATCAATTCAGTGTTAGAATAGAAAATGTATTATTTTATTTCGAATATAAAATTAAAATTAATAAAATATTTTTATTTTATTCTGTATATTTTTCTGTAATAAGTAAAAAAAATATATACTTAAGTATTCTAAATTATAAAATAATAACACACAAGACACAGTCCCAAGAGACTGAAACTGACAAGGAACGAAAAAGAAATAAGTTATTTCTATTTTATGAAAGATAACATTTTCTTAATTTTTTTCATTTTATATCAGAATGTCACACTAACTCGTACCAGCTTTCCATATGGAATATTACCTAGCTACTAGGATATAACATGACCCAATATCTTCCAGTACCGTAGGGATTGCCTCAAATCTATATATCTCGCAAACTAATATCACCGAGAGTAATATTTCCCGATAAATCCAGCGGTACTTTATAGTAGTATGTAGATGTTGCGTTTTTATTTATACTATTTAAAACTGCACGCCATTCCCAATTCTGGGGCAGAAAAAGGTCCAGACAATTAAATCCTTTCAACCCATCTTTAGCATTTATTTTAACCGAAAACATTTTTTTGGGATAACGTGACGTTGGGTTCGGTGGTGAACCTGTAGTAATTTTTATATCTAAGCCAAGTTATATCTAAGTGAATCGTACAATAGTTTTTAAAAACCCCATTGATATGAGCCTATCACATGGGGACCGAACTCGGGATCTTTTGACTCGAATTCCAATCACTCAACCATTCGTCTATCTTGACTAATAAGTAACATGTCAAGGTAAAAAAAAATCTGATACTTCGTTTAAGCCCAAGTATCTCGAGTGGAGTTATAATTCAATTTTATATCTTAGACACTTAAAAACCTTCACAGAGCAATGATTAAAACATTTACAGCAAACATAAAATCCAAAGGAAACGTAACTAATGGAACACGCCTACCGGGAGCGTAAATTAAAGGAAATGCAAAAAATATCAACAGACTCCTCGGTTATTGAAAGCAATTTCCTCGCTCCGACGTCGGCTCTTCTTTGATTTATTGCAATAAAAAACATGTCGCTCTCGTTCTTGAAACAGATTTTCTCCGTAATAGAGATGCGTATCGTGTAACTTGTCAATATAAACATTACAATGTGTATTGCTTTTTTTTTTTTCGTTATAACTTAAGGAAGTGTAGAAATTCATGTACGCCGTCATTCAATGTGTTTACATTGTGGTGCTTCAATACTAGTGCTACCGATTGATAAGCAATTCTTAGATCATTTAATAAAACGACATAATACGCAGCAAATTTGGATATGCCAAAAGAAGCTTAAAAAAACTGAATGCAATTTCAATACGATCTCTTCGTAATTTGTGTGACGTTAACTTGGCCGAATGGAAATGAAACGAAAAGTTTCGCAGTATGGCAGGTTTAATAGAAGATCTTATCACTAAGATGGATAAGTGGATTAGTGACGAATAAGTGTTGAAGAAAATAAACAGGCTCTGAGGTTAATAATAAAAGGGTACGAGGCAGGCTGAGACTAACTTTCGAAGAACATATGAGCTAACTGCTCGAAGAAGAGAGGGGTCAAGGGGGCTCGGATACCTAGATATAGGTTATGTAACGAAAATTATAAATTATAAAGAAGCAGAAGAGGGCATAAAAAAGAGAAGCCTAGTTTGTTTTTCCTGTTTCTAATTCCTTAAAGGAAGTTCCGTAAACTCCTTTTGCTGTCGTAAACTCTTTACGAAACGAATTATTAATACACGAATGTATGTTTTACTAATCAATGAATAAATGATTCGATTAGTTTTTGTAAGTAAAAATTGTGACACATGGCGTTCTATTCTCTCTGATTACCCTATATCATGGAAACGACCATATAATTTAAAAAAATATGTTATTATGAACTTATGCGGATCGTAAATTAGTGCAACCTTAATACTGACACAAATATTGACTGTTTGCTGAAATAAAATAAAAATCCACATCAAAAAACAATTGTATTGATCTCTATTGAAAGACATAATTACGCTCCACGGTTAGTAGCTGTTGCATCAACGTCTCTTATCCATAAATAACCTCGGCCGCGTTCATTTATAAGGCTTGCCATCATCCGAGCTGACCCTCGCCGCAGTTTGTACCGGTGCCATTTCACCATTCTGACGTATGCATCGCGTTCAATCAATCAGTCCGTTGTAAATCGCCCATCGTTAAAATCGATTTCATTCGATTTATCTGTCTTCTGTTTAATACGTCCTTTGTCCTGTGTTATTTTTAAATCTTAAAACGAATAATTTGCTCATGTATAACCTATCGCACCGTACTATTGTAGAACTTATAAATATTTTGAGATAGTTACAGAATTAATTTAATGTAACTAGTGATACCTGTGAATTTAAATAATACAACGTAGATTATCCGGTTTTGTTTTGTTTAAATGGATGGGCTTTTTTAATAAATGATGATTTTTTTTAGCAAATCAAATTTTTTCAGAGTTGACACTTCTTTATTATTTTTATATAATAGTGTCCGATGAGTTTGAGTCAAAATTAATAAGTATATAGCAAAATTCACGGTAGCCCAGTGGTTGGATGGTTGAATTTTCGAGTCAAGAGACCCAAGTTCGATACCCAGGTGGCAGGCTTATACCAAAGGTTTAATCAAAAAAACTTATGTTCGAATTATGTCGTTGGTTTGGACATAAAAACGGCGACGGCCTCTCCACCTGTCACGTTGTCCTGAAAATATCTTGGGTGTAAGGTGCGTCAAAGGTACTTAATAGTCTAGACTAGACCTCTGTCGACTCCTGAATTGCGTGAAGATATTTATTATTATGTTTATTTATATAGCAAAATTGACTCATTTTAAATAAACTTATTTAAAGTAGTGTGTTATGTCTGTTAATTGTCACTCATAATTTAATTTTTGGACCGCATCATGCCCTTGCCCCTCCACCTTCGTGCACGCTTTACCCATTTTTGAAATTAAAAAAAAAAAAAACTAAGTACGTCTCTAAAATCGCATGAGAAATGTTCACACCGGTTTCGCTATAAATTGCTAATGCAATGATTTTAAAACTCGTTTCTTTTGATCCTTACTATTTATGTTTTGCTTTCGCCATAGACTAATAAATATTAGAAACCAAATCGAACGATAAATCTGCTGTTAGTTGTTGACATTGATTAAGTACAAAACAGTGGTTGTCTATTACTTTTTTTACACGCATTTTCATTTAACTGACTGAATCTAACATCTGTTATTAATTTATTTTAGATTACCTGTAAAGATTTATTGATTGCAATTTAAATTTAGATTAAAACTTCATTTAACTGTTATATGTATTCTCTGTACTCAAACATAAATCTTAGAAAAAGTATAAAAACAAATCGAACATTGGAAATACAATCTTTTCGTAAAATATATGTTCGTCGGCCAGTTCTTGGCCGAATAAAAAAGAAATTAAAAGAATATATAGACGTATAAATAACTGCACAATAGCAGGTCTGAAAGATCTTGACACAAAAATACATGTGAGAAAGAACGAAAGGTGAAGATCATATGGAGCACGAAAGTAAAAAAATCATTAGGTATTTGGTAGGAACGAAAGACGCATAGTGACACTTAGCTATCTTTTCACGTTACCCCATGGGCGATGCGTGAAAATAAATAAGAAATAAGAACTAAAATTTAGTCGACATAAATCTGCATAATATATTTATGTATAGAACACTGTTTTATACGACACGCTCTGTTAATTTTATCATGGAAGGCATGGTGTATTTTCTGATAGTAAATAGTAAGATTTGTCGCCGTAAAACTCAAATAATTTCGATGGATTCACTTGAATTTTTCACCCGTCGTTGCATTAGTTCAACTAAGGATGTTTTTATAAATACATTGTATTTCGAAGTTCCCTCAGGAACGAGAAAAGGCCCTAAAATTTAGGGCCTAATATGTTAAATGAAATGATAAAAAAATTTAATTTCTAACAGAAAATATTGTTAAGACGTTGCTTTATTGATTGTAAACGTCTACTGCAGGACACCGGTACCGATGATCTTCCGTAATCGCCACGCTTTTCAAGCGGACTGGCGATCGCAATAATCGCGCAAGCCATACACTATGTGGTTTAAACGATTTACTATTGTATTTCATGTATTTCAGACAGAATCAAACAGACCTGTAAGTAAGCACTATTTATGCTTTTAAATTTTTACGTAACTGATCTTAATTTCTTTTTTTACAGGAACTTAAAGAAAGCTTCAACTATGGTCTGTTCTGCCCTCCGGTCAATGGCAAGGCCGGCAAGTTTCTCGACGAGGAGAGGCGACTTGGTGATTATCCCTTCAACGGACCTGTTGGATATCTTGAGGTAAAAATTTGGACACCTCAATATCTGTATCTCAACTTGTAGTAAAATTATGTGAACCTAATATAGTGCATACCATAATTGTTTGAATCCCAATGGAACAATTGTTATCATGTTTTTATTTAAATGTGTAGAAACACATATGCTCTATATCCGATATTGCACTTCCTACTGCTGTCACGCTTTATAAGAGTTCCAGCATCTTTCAAATAAAACTGAAACCTTTTTAAAATTTAATGCATCAATGTTTTAAAATTAATAGAATGTTATTTTTCTTTTAAATTTAAATCACATTGTAATTAAACCACTGTTTGTTTCTCGGTGTAAAATAAAATTAAGTTAACTTTTACTTCACCGATTTCTAAAATTAGGAAGTTCTATGTTTGTCTTTTTGTTTTTTTTTTTCATGTAACTTTGTTTACATTTCGGAACATATTTGGAGAAGTTTATATACCCAAGTTGTTCTTTTGTCCCATATTCGAGAGGAATTCTTCAAACGATATAAGCTCTTCTATTTCTTTCTCTGCTGTTATTGATTTGCTTATATATGATGTTGCTGAGCTGATGTTGTACTCTTTCATTACCATCATCTAGACTATCATATTCACCAACTACTAGGAATGAGATCTCCCTTAATTCATGCTAACAGAGTATTATCGTTCTCACTCTCGCTTCCCCATTGCTGTCTTAATACTCTCTGAAAATTTCAACTTAGTTCCCGCGACTAAGTCTATAATATTGCACCTATACTGTTTGAACCAACTATATTAACAGCTAAACTATATTAAAAAAAAGCTACGATAGCCGAGTGGTTTGGTGGTCGGAATTTCGAGTCAAAAGACCCAAGTTCGATCCCCAGGTAGCAGGCTTGTACCAATGGGTTTTTCAAAAACGTATGTACGAATTAAATCGTTGGCTTGGACACAAAGACGGCGACGGGCTCGCCACCTGTCACGTTGTCCCGAAAAATATCTTCGGTGGAAGGTGGGTCGAAGGTACTTAATTGTCTAGTCTAGACCTCTGAAATGGGAATGGCGTGATGATATTTATAAACACAAGTTAAATATATAATTTGATCTACATTCCAGTTAAAATACAAGCGACGCGTGTACAAAATGCTGAAGCTGGACGATAAGACAATGAAGACGCTTCATTCGCGCGCGAACCTGCGCCGTTTCATGGAGCACGTGACGCACGCCCAGATCGAGAAGATCACGAAGGCCTGCGCCAAAGGGCTTGACCCAAACTTCCACTGTGCCGACACCGGTGGTAGGTGCTATCCACATTTGAAACTATTATAAATTAATGATTTCTTGTATTTACGCGAATACTACACATTTTAAATAAAACGGGGGGAGTCCCCCCGTGACCACGGATGCTGTAAAGCATCCGAAACATCGGGAAGTAAAAATAGTTTGTAAAAACTAATTAAAAACGCGATAAAATCCGAAAATCATTTTTTTAATGACTATTAAGACTTGTCTTGTGGTTAAAATGCCTACCGTTTTGTATTTAAGAAGGTTGTAACGTGATTATATTTGATGACCCCCGTGGATAAGTTAAGCAAGCACACTGGTCGCAAGCTGTAAGGTCCAGGATTAGATTCCCGGATGGATCTGTGTAGAAAACTACTTTTTCTCGATTCTGGGTGTGTTTAGGGTGCCTTAGTGGTTTCCGAACCCATTACATAAGTGCTTTAACTACTTACTTTGAACTAAGAGCAATGTACATAATGTTGTGCTTATCTATTTATCTGTCTATTTAAGGTTCATGTACATACTATTAGCATAATTTTAATTTTCTGCTAGTAATGCTTTTTCCGCTAACTTTTCACACCTTTGACTAAATGTATTTAAGTTTTCTTAAATAAAGAAATTCACGATAGCCGAGTGGTTGGGTGGTCGGAATTTCTTGTCAAGAGACCCAAATTCGATCCCCAGGTGGCAGGCTAAGACCAATGGGTTTTTCAAAAACTTATGTACAAATTATATCGTTGGCTTGGACATAAAGACGGCGACGGGCTCACCACATGTCACGTTGTCCCAAAAATATCTTCGGTGGAAGGTGGGTCAAAGGGACTTAATTGTCTACTCTAGACCTCTGTCTACCCCTGTATTGGGAATTGCGTCAAGATATTTATTTGTTTATTTTAAGAAAAATAATGTGTAACATATGATTGGGAGCATATATACGGAGGATTATCCATAATAGGCAAGCTGATAGGCATTTTTATATATGAATGTTGTAGTAAATTTAAAACCGAGCTTTATCTAAATTAGCGATTGCTGTATCAAACGCGTGCAAATTTTTGCAATCCTTTTGTGTTCACGAAATCCTTTTGTGTATAAGAAATGACGTAGCAATAATTCTGCGTCTCCCAATTAACCCAACGATACCATACCTGTTATTAAACTAAGTGTTTATTATGTTTGATACGGTACAGCGGCTTCACTGAGAGTGGTATCATTTATGTACCAATCGTTAATATCCCATTGTTACTCATATAACTAGTTACGCGGTAGGTAAGTGCGAGATTTTTTCACGCAAATATAGATCTTATGTTTATGAAGCAGCAAGATGTAAATCACAAACGTTTAAACATTGTTTGCGAACGGCGGTATTGTAACGCCTTGCTATTGTAAGAGAACTGTATCAATGGAGCCGTGGATAATCCGTGATAAATGTAAAGCGGGCCTTGGGATGAAGCGTTATTAATTTACATTATTGCATTCTCTGCACTTTACGCTTATTATTTCACTGTGTCTATTTGCTTTATAAAAATTCAATATGTAGTGTTTCTTCTTGGATGTTCAGAAGATAAGATGTAAACGCTGATAAATGATAGAATTGCTGTTGTCCGTTCGAAATTTTAAATGAAACTGTCCTCGCTGTCAAAGTTGGTTTCCGGTCTTGATATTATCTTTTCTGGTATGAACGATTACATAACAAACAGAATAAATGGTCCCGTCCTAGAACCGAACCTAAGGACATCGGAGCTGACAACACCATGAAAACAGGTGGGCACCACTCGTCCACGGAGGTCATTTCACGGCATCACTATTAATTAATCCCTTAATTGTTTTTTTTTTCAGAAACGCCTTTAACTGTAGCGGCTGGTTTAAAATCACCGAGCAAAGTCCTTATTACCCTTGTCAATGGTGGCGCATTACTCGACTACCGGACGAAAGATGGCAGCACGGCGATGCATCGGGCTGTCGAGAAGAATTCATTAGAAGCGGTGAAGACCCTTCTAGAACTCGGAGCGTCACCCAATTATAAGGACAGCAAGGGATTAACGCCTTTATATCTATCAGTTACAAACAAAACGGATCCATTATTGTGCGAAACGTTATTGCACGATCATGCCACTATTGGTGCTACTGATTTACAAGGCTGGCAGGAAGTGCATCAGGTAAGCTACATATTGCATTCTCTGCACTTTATGCTTATTATTTCACTGTGTCTATTTGCTTTATAAAAATTCAATATGTAGTGTTTCTTCTTGGATGTTCAGAAGATAAGATGTAAACGCTGATAAATGATAGAATTGCTGTTGTCCGTTCGAAATTTTAAATGAAACTGTCCTCGCTGTCAAAGTTGGTTTCCGGTCTTGATATTATCTTTTCTGGTATGAACGATTACATAACAAACAGAATAAATGGTCCCGTCCTAGAACCGAACCTAAGGACATCGGAGCTGACAACACCATGAAAACAGGTGGGCACCACTCGTCCACGGAGGTCATTTCACGGCATCACTATTAATTAATCCCTTAATTGTTTTTTTTTTCAGAAACGCCTTTAACTGTAGCGGCTGGTTTAAAATCACCGAGCAAAGTCCTTATTACCCTTGTCAATGGTGGCGCATTACTCGACTACCGGACGAAAGATGGCAGCACGGCGATGCATCGGGCTGTCGAGAAGAATTCATTAGAAGCGGTGAAGACCCTTCTAGAACTCGGAGCGTCACCCAATTATAAGGACAGCAAGGGATTAACGCCTTTATATCTATCAGTTACAAACAAAACGGATCCATTATTGTGCGAAACGTTATTGCACGATCATGCCACTATTGGTGCTACTGATTTACAAGGCTGGCAGGAAGTGCATCAGGTAAGCTACATATTGTATTTGACTGAGGTAAGATACTCTGCTGTGTGGTAGCGGTGTAAGAATATTTCCACTCCCTTTCTTCCCGAGAGTGTCGTAAAAGGTGACTAAGTCTAGATTATCCTAATAGCAACCGATAGATTGCGGGAAAACCATCTCTAAAAATGTCAGCCCAAAATAATCAGACCGAAGTTAGGCAGCAGCGTTTGAGGTGCGAATAGTCTGGTACTGCGATCGCCAATCCACCTGCCAATCGTGATGGTTATGGCAAATCCTCCACTTGGGAGAGGCATATGTCCTGCAGTGGACTTAAAAAGGCCGTTGTAGGTATGTATGTAAGATACTCTACCATAATTGAGTCATAGTCAGCTACGTCGTTTTTTATCTTCACGCTTTCTCCCACAACTGGGTAAACAGAGTATCTGTATCACACACACGACGGTACACAACGGGACACTGCTGTCTGCTAAGAGAAAAAGAATCAAAGTAGCGTCATCCCTAGGACTAAAACACATGATGTTAACTTCATGCAATGAACTAACGTCTAGAGTATGATACACGTAAATCTTACAACTCATAACGCAGAGGTTTTAAAACAGTTTGAGACTTCCACACAACTTCACCACAGCTTACCTCATTCAAACTGCTAAACTTACGTCAAAATGACAAGTGACAAGGCGGTTGCTGATCTTAGTTCTAAGCATCTCAACACAAATCGTTCATATCTCATAAACTCACTGCCACGCGCCTTCCTCGCCTAAAACGAACCCCTGTTTTTTTTTATAGAAAAGGGAGGCAAACGAGCTTGTGGCTCACGTGATGGTAAGTGATTACCGCCGCCCATGAACACCCGTAATATCAGAGGCATAGCATATGCGTTGCCGGCCTTAGAGTGCCCCCCACCCAGAATTGGGGGAGGGGGATGTTTGGGCCTCCGGTTACCTGCACTCACCAGACGAAACGCAGAAGTTTGTTAGACTTCTACTTCACGCCGGTATTCCGTGAGGTCGTGGTACTTCCCCGATCGAGCCGGCCCATTCGTGCAACAACAAAAGCTCTGATGCGTGGCTCTACCACTGTTATGATAAATGGTGACGCTTCATATTACGGTTAACGTGGCTTTTTGAAATCGGAATGCCACGTGGCGTGGTGTGTAAATGATGCGCGTGCGCAGGCGTGCCGCAACGGGCTGGTGCAGCACTTGGACCACCTGCTCTTCTACGGCGCGGACATGAACGGGCGCAACGCGTCCGGCAACACGCCGCTGCACGTGTGCGCCGTCAACGCGCGGGACTCGTGCGCGCGACAGCTGCTCTTCCGCGGCTGCGACAAGGAGGCGCTCAACTTCGCCAACCAGACCCCCTATCAGGTACTACACTAAGACAGACGAAGATGTTTGGTAGACCTCCGTGGGTGAGTGGCGCACACACCGGTTTAGGTGGTGTCGCCAGCTCTGAGGTCTTTGATTCCTGGTCGGATTAATATAGAAAACATTTTTCTCGGGTTTGTGGTGGTACCTTCGTTGTCTCTGATTCCATAATGCAAGTGCTTAAGCTGCTTACTTTGGGATCAGATCAATGTAAGTAATGTCACACTATATAATAGAGAAGATTTACTTAACTTGTTAAGTTTAATAAAAAATTAACGACATGGTTATCAATTAATGAAAATCAGCTTGTGCACTTTGTCAACAGTTCTTTATTGATATCTTGATTTGCCTTAGTAATCGACAATGTTAAAATACCTAAATATCTTTTTTCTTATTTCAGGTAGCGGTTATTGCTGGAAATTTAGAATTAGCGGAGGTGATAAAGAATTACAAATCGGAAGAAGTTGGTGAGTGCCGATTTTAATTACTGGCATGGCTTTGGCTGCCGCTTAAATATATTCATATATTTTTAGTACCTTTATATCTTTATGCAGACGCTTTTGCATATTAGAATTAAATATTGTTATTATTATTACATTTATTATATTTTGATTAATTATTATTATATCGCAAAATCATAATAACATTGACATTGCATGTATCCATTCATTATCTATTATTTTTTTTATCTATTTCTCTTAAATTCCATTGCTTCCTAAAATGGTGATGGTTGTATATTTTTAAATTATAAAATACATGTATTAGTATATTTAAACAGTGACCAGTTGAACACACAGACACACAAATTCTGTATTTATCTTGTATAAAACTTATTTATGTACTGGACTAAATTTGATATTGTGACGTTTTTATTAGGAATCAGTTTTAAATGTTTTGTTGTAGCACGATTATCTGATTTGTTCTCTTATTTTAATATCCATTCACAATTAACTGTGAATCGTGATTCAAGACTACCTGAATCAAAATTTTAATTTATCGAAAGTTTCGATTGATTTCCGCACATTTACTTTATTAGTTTTCGGTCGCTAATAAAAACATTTCAGTGCCATTCCGCGGTCCGCCTCGCTACAACCCGAAGCGGAGGTCCGCCGCTTGGGGGGGATGGTGGAGCGCCGGGGACAGGTCCTCGCTGGCCTCCTCCACGAGGATACCCGCGGAGCTGGACGCCTTGCTCCGCCGCCCGCCGCTCTCCAACAACTCGCCCTGCAGCCTCGAGAGGCCGTTCTCTTCCGCCTCCTCCAGCATCAGCGACGCCAGCCACCCCAGCCACGAAGACGACGCCAGCATCCTCACAGGTAACTGCGGCCGACACCGACACGTGCTTACACAACCATCACCATGCACAACTCTCGCCGACTGAGGTCACACGAATTGCATGTTCTGTGTTGTTTTTTTCTTTCATTCAATTAGATGTTTTCATGTTACCACGACCCGCTTCACCGCTTTCGTTCCTTTCGGACGTGTTTGATTTTGAATCTATGTTTAATGTTTAGCTGTGTATTCGGAAAGTGTATTCTACGACCCGTCTCATCGTATTCAGCACTTATTGATAATTTAAATGCAAAATTACCACAGATATCACTTTTGAAATCCGCCCCCTTAAGCCTTTACGTAAAACCAATGTTTTTCTCATTATTGTGTTGTCACCATCCAGCAATAATTCAGTTTGTTATCTATGAATTTAAGGAAAAACATTAATTTTTAATAAAGGTGCTATAGAAATTGACTAAGGTTTTTCTTCCGAATTTATTATGCGGCTATGGCTTGTTATTGGTGAGAAGGTTCTTGGAATACAAAGTGGCGGCAGCGGCACAAGCCGTACCGCCTTGCGTGATCGAACCCGGGCCCTGTCGGCAGATAAGAGCGCCGGCGACGTGAGCGACGTGGTGTCGGAGTCGAGCGGCGTGGGCACCAGCGCCTCGGACACGGCCTGCCCGCTGCCCGGCGGCGCCACCGTCGTGTGTCTGCGCGCGCACTCGCCCGCCGCGCCCGGGCAGCTGCGCCTCGCGCAGGGCGACATCGTGGAAGGTGAGCACGTGAGCGGCTCACCTTCCAGTGCTCGGATTTTATTTTTTTCACAGAAAACGGAGGCAGACGAGCAGGCGGCACACGTGATGGTAAGTGATTACCGCCGCCCATGAACACCCGCAATACCAGAGGCTTAGCAGACGCGTTGCCTCCATTTAAGTGCCCCCCCTCCCCCAGGATTGGGGGAGGGGGGTGTGTGGGCCCCCGGCTACCCGCACTCACCAGACGAAACGCAGAAGTTTGTTAGACTTCTACTTCACGCCGGTACTCTGTGAGGCCGTGGTACTTCCCCGGTCGAGCCGGCCCATTCGTGCAACAACAAAAGCTGATGCGTGGCTCTACCACTGTTAATTAACAGTTTTGTTGACTAAAACTAGTTCATTTGCAATTTCAAATGCTCCGTGTTTAACGTAACATTTCAAACATTATTAATTTCCAAATCACCAACGGTTTAAGAAGCACTTGTTACTTAAAAATCACCTCATAAGGGATACTAATATTTTAAATTGTATTAAAATTAATTAGACTCGTTATTAAATATTTTTCATAATTCTTTGCGAATTACCCAACGGTGCGTTTAAATCTGGCGAATGCACTGCTCGCGTGCTGCTCGTGCGCTGCATGCGTAAGGCTTGCAAGCAGTTCCGATTCCATGCTGTATATCTTACTTGAAAATTTTCGAACTACACAATAATACGGCAACAAGAAGCGAATTGAGTGGGTGATGTGTCGGGAAGAAGTAAGCGAGACGTGCGCGGGCGGCGCAGGAATGGCGCGCGAACTTAAAGCGAACGGGCGCAGTTCGCGTGAGGGCACGCGAGCTGCGCATTCACCAGATTTGAACACACCCTTCGAAATCATATATAGCCATTATAAATCAAATTTTGAACATATTTTTTAACGAATCTATACTCTATTTACTATTGAATAAAATCCAAATTCTATAACAATGATCTGTAATCTATGGCAAATATTTATAAATTACCTATGTGTGAATAATTGATATTGAGAGTATTGAAGTGAGGCATGTGTCCAGTGATAGTGTAGTCACGCTAGCCGAGTTGTTGGGTGGTCGGAATTTCGAGTCGAGAGACCCGAGTTCGATCCCCAGGTGGCAGTACCAATGAGTTTTTCGAAAAAACTTATGTACGAATTTCATCGTTGGCTTTTGGACATGAAGATGGCGACAGGGTCACCACCTGTCACGTTGTCCCGAAAATATCTTCGGTGGAAGAGGGGTCAAAGGGACTTAATTGTCTAGACTTGACCTCTGTCTACCCCTGTATTGTGAATTGCGTGAAGGTATATATTTTTTCATGTGTGCAGTGACGGGGTCGAGCGACGACGGCACGCTGGAGGGCACGGTGCGCGGCTCGGGCGCCCGCGGGCAGTTCCCCGCGCACTGCGTGCAGGAGGTGCGCCTCCGCCACAACACGGCGCACTTGCATCAAGTGAGCCCCGGCGTAGTCGCGATGTGTAGTAGTCGCGATGTATAATAGTCACGAAATCGCGATGTATAGTAGTCGCGATGTATAATAGTCACGATGTATATCAGTCATGAAATGTAATAGTCACAATATATATCAGTCACGATATATAGTAGTCATAATACCACCCAGTATTATGTATATTGTGACTATTGTAAGTCACAATGTACAATGGTCACGGTATAGAATAGTCACGATGTACAATAGTCACGATATATATAATAAACAAGATAGACGAGAGCTTGGGTGATTGGAATACGAGTCAAGAGAACCGAGCTGTCTCCCCAAAAGGTAAGCTCGTCACCAATGGGTTTTTTCAAACTTATGCAGACGGCGACTGGCTCACCTGTTGTCACGTTGTCCCAATTCACTGGGTTCGGCGTGAGCAATATTGAATCTATTATATCGAATTATATGTTTGAAGTTGCTTAAAATATTAAATTAATCTATCCTAATAATGAATTAAATATTTCCTGATAGCCATGCCGTATCGACCATTGCCTCTCTTCCCGTGAGTGTCGTAAGAGACGATGAATGGAAAATCCTTGAAAATGTAATTAGCTACCGACAGATGGCGGGATAAGCATCTCGCAAAATACCTGACCGAAATTCAGCCGGATGGACCGGTAATGACGCTGCTACCGTCAAAAGTGCGAGGTGTCTTCGATTGCCAGTTCGCTTGCCAAATGTGATTATGGCAAACTCTCTTGCACGGGGAGGCCTTTGGAGTGCAGTGGACTTTTAGATGCCGTTATGATGTCTTCGTTTTTTCCTATTCCCATACCACAAGTGCTTTAGCATTGTCATCGGAGCAATGTATGTGATGTTGTCCCTATCTATAAATGTATTTATATTTAGTATTTATATTTATTATTATTAAACAAAGAGACAAAGTTTTAGAAATATATGACTTTTCGACCCACATTTCACCGAAGACTCTTTTTGGAACATTGTGACAGATGGCGACCCTGACACCGTCTCTATATCCATGCCAATCATATAAACATAGGTTCGTTTAAAAAAATCCATTGGTGACGAGCTAACCTGGTCATAAAACTCGGTCTCTTGACGCGAATTCCGATTACGTTCGGTAATTCACTTGGCTATCGTGACTACATTTTTCTTTTATTTGTTTGTGTTTTCCATGGTAAATCAAAAATCAATATCTGGTTTCAGGTTCTATCAGTGGGACCAATGCATCACTCGCGCGTCACGGGCAGGCGAGAGATGGCTTTAAGTAAGACGTACAGCGCGACAGCTCCTAGGATAAAGAAAAGGTAACTTCTATATTTCTATAGACAACTCTCATATATACAGTCGTTTATAGAACGTAGTGGTCAGTCACGATAGTCGAGTGCTTGGATGATCGGAATTCGAATCTTGAAATCCGAATTCCCCAAGTGGTAGGCTCGTACCAATGAATTTTTCAAAAACTTAAATACGATTTATATCGTTGGCTTGGACATAAAGGCGACGGGCTCACCACCTGTCATGTTGTTCCAAAATGTCTTCGGTGAAAGGGTGGGTCGAAACGACTGAATTGTCTACCCCAGTATTGGCAAAGGCGTCGTTGTATTCTCATTGGTAGCATAATAACGTATAACATAAGTTATACATTGTTTACTAGTATTGTTAATCGTAATACCTGTAACAATATTGCTATGCAATGATAATGCCTGAGAAAACATCGCGTAAACAACGTAACTAAATTTTGTAAACAAAATACATTAGCTGTAAGTAATGTTTAGTCCATTCGCGCTCAATGTGTGTTGCGACGCGGGCGTTCCTACGCTTTCTGAAGAGCTGTGCGCGTGATTTGGATCCAATATGGATATACATACAGGATTTGTTTCAAAAACGGTTTGTACATGTATATATATTTTGTACAAACGACCAGAAACATTTTCTACATTTTCTCGGGTGTGTGTGTTTTGTTTGTAGTGCCTTCGTTGTTTCGCATTGCATAACACAAATGCTTTAGCTGCTTACTTTGGAATCTGAGCAATGTATGTGATGTTGCCTTTATCTATGTATGTATTTATTTCTATATAAACCGCATGTGAACGTGTATAACGGTCTCTATATAGGAATAGTCGGTCTGTATAGGGATAAGAGAGCGTTTGCTATTAGTAGATATAGTTGTCTTGCCATCTGTCAGTAGCTAATGCTAATTTGAAGATTTTTCGTCATCGCGGTATATCCTAACCAAATACTTTGTACCTGTATTTATTTCCGTATTCAATATGTGTTTAGGTTCTTTTTCCATGTGATAAGGACGTTGTAAGGGAACGACTAAGGAAGTAGCTTTGAATACCATAATGGCAACCTATGGCGGAATAATTTTATAAAAGGTTACCAGATCGAAATCGGGTACTCCGGTGACGGACAGCAGGGTCTAGGATGCAAGGAGTCTGGCAGTGTCGCTAATTCGTATGGTAATCGTGGCTATTAATTATGCGGCAAACTGTTGCCCTGGGTCCATTTAAATATTATATACATATTTTTATAAAAATTATATTATTATGTTTATTTTTATATATTATAATAAATAAATAAATACGTAGCTGAAGCTCTTGAGTTATGTAATCAGTAACCACCAAGGTAACACAAATACCCAGACCGGAGACAATGTAGAAAGAGTGGTTTCTTCACTAACTCGCTTGGGAATCGAAACCGTACCTCAGACCTGGCGACGCAACTTGGTGTGTACGCAACTCGTCCACGGAAGTCATCATGTTTGTTAATTACGTTCATGACGTTCGTAAGTGATTTGCGTACGTAACGTGCGTACGTGTGTGCGTACGTAACGAGCGTACGTGTGTGCGTACGTAACGTGCGTACGTAACGTGCGTACGTGTGTGCGTACGTAACGCGCGTACGTGTCTGCGTACATAACGTGCGTACGTGTGCGTTCGTAACGTGCGTACGTGTGTGCGTACGTGCGTGCGTAAGTGTGTGCGTTCGTAACGTGCGTACGTGTGAGTACGTAACGTGCGTACGTGACGTACGTAACGTGCGTACGTGTGTGCGCGCGTGCGTGCGTGCATAACGTTGGCACGTGTGCGTGACCGTCGCCGCGTGCGCAGCTGCGGCGGCGCGGAGGCGCGCACGGTGGTGCTGCACCGCGCGCGGCGCGGGTTCGGGTTCGTGCTGCGCGGCGCCAAGGCCAGCTCGCCGCTGATGGAGCTGCGGCCGTCGCCGCGCTGCCCCGCGCTGCAGTACCTGGACGACGTGGACGCGGGCGGCGTGGCGGACCGCGCCGGACTGCGCAAGGGCGACTTCCTGCTCGCGGTGAGCGCATACCTCACGTTCTTACATTTACCCAAAATGCTTATTTTTAAGATTGTATTTATTGCTGTGATGTAATCCTTGTTGGTAAGCCCAAATAAATAAATCTATGTTCCTATCTTTGTAGCGTTGTGGAGTCCAAATGTGTAAGCGTTTTGATGATATTAATTAAATAAATATTAAATTAAATATCTTCACGCAATTCCCAAGACAGGGGTAGACAGAGGTCGAGTCTAGACAATTAAGTCCCTTCGACCCACCTTTCACCGAAGATATTTTCGGGACAACGTGACAGGTGGTGAGCCCGTCGCCGCTTTTATGTCCAAGCCAACGATATTCGTACATAAGTTTTTGAAAAACCCATTGGTACGAGCCTACCAACTGGGGATCGAACTCGGGTCTATTGACTCGAAATTCCGACCACCCAACCATTCGGCTATCGTGACTATTAATTAAATATGTTTGTGTTAATCTTGCAATCACTTAAAACAAGCCCGTATTCAATTTTGATAGCGGAAATTTATAAACTAATTGATAAACTAATCTGCATTCGCTTTTTATAGAAAACTGAAGTAAAAAATAAAAAATAAATTTTTATAAATTTAAATTAAGAATAGCGTTAAAAATTTCAATAAATATAAATTAATAATAGTGTGAATAAAAAAATATTTTATTTTTAAAAAGCCTGAGGTGCTTTTTAAGCTATTATCAAAATGATAATCACTTTACTCATATCTGTCATAAAAAATTTTATAACTGTTGACAATGCACCCCACGCTTTTTTCAAAATAAAATATATTTTTTTATTCACACTATTATTAATTTATATTTATTTAAATTTTTAACGCCATTGTTAATTTAAAAGTGGGTCGAAATCGCGCCCAAAGAAGTCAGTTACAAACATACAAACATACAGGTGAAGCTAATAAAAGCGTGTTAAAAATGCGCTAAATCTAATTCCTTTAAAATTCCTATATACTTGTACATGTATGTATGTTAATTAGATAGTTAATAATGCAGATGTTCCAAATTTGGCAATCTGCATTCCTCCAATCATCCAGAGTCCTGAGATGGTTCTGTCAATGAAGGAGATATATGTTTCCCTTATTCACACATACACACATTTCACCTTTCTTTTTCGCATGATGCATAGTTGGACTGCATATGCCATCAACTTCATTTAGTAAACCTGGCACCAACTGGCAGAAGCTATTTTCCATAATTGCAATGCGTGGTAAGGGTATGGCCGTTGCAGTACCAGACCTTTAGCTCCTTAGTCGCTCCTGCAAGTTGCTAAACAGAGATAGAGCCACGCATCAGCTTTTGTTGTTGCATGAATGGGCCGGCTCGACCGAGGAAGTACCACGACCTCACAGAATACCGGCGTGAAGTAGAAGTCTAACAAACTTCTGTGCAGGTAACCGGAGGCCCACACACCCCCCTCCCCCAATTCTGGGGGCACTCTAATGCCGGCAACGCATCTTCTATGCCTTTGGTATTGCGGGTGTTCATGGGCGGCGATAATCACATACTATCACGTGAGCCACCTGCTCGTTTCCCACCTTTTCCATAAAAAATAATAATAATATAGTAATCTTTTACAGATTAACGGTGAAGATGTATCAGCAGCGTCGCATGAACACGTTGTTGAATTAATAAGGAGTTCCGGTGCCCTCGTCTCCATGACAGTTGTTTCCCTAAACACAAATGGTAAGTACAGATTAAAAAACTATATTGATGCATTGGTTTGGTTGGTTGAATGGAGACTCATCTGGCAAATGTTTTTTGTGGTGTTAACGTAATCATTTACCAACCATTTTGAAACTAACTTCTGCAGACTTTGTGGAAATGCCTATGCCAGCTTTCGACCATAATTCTTTCTTAAGTTTGAATATATTTGACATCGGGGTATTGCTTTCCATCCATTCCAGTCATGCCTTTTGTCCAGAAAAAGGTATTATTGATCAGACGAAGACTAGGTCGCAGAATATTAACGTTTACTAATTATAGGATAATTTTTTTAAATTTAATTTGAACTACTAATATGTCCAATAATTATTTTATATAGAAATATTTAGATCGATGGCAAGCTAAATATTTCTATACGACGTAAGTAGACGTATATGGAATTTTAAAAAAATCAAATCTTTTTGTTTTGTTTCTTAAAATATAATAAAAATATTTATGTGATACAATTTTTTTAATTTCTGTAGATGTGACATATGTAAAACGGATCCGACACACTACCAAAATCTTCCAGTTGATTGCGAATTTGTGACTTACGTAAAAAATATTAGTTAATGTATTTTTGAATTCTTTAGTATTGCGCGAAACGAACCCTTTATAACAATGTTATTGTATTGTTTTTTAAAGCAATATTTTTGAGATATCCAGAGAGAGACTTAGACCTCGAACTTCTTTGACTTTCATCTTGACTAGAACTTCCCTTTTGTTGTATATGATGTCTATATTTTATTAATTTTTTTGTACATTTTATATGCTTATATGTATCATTATTAAGAGTTCATGTCGTGAAGTCATGATAGCTGAGTGGTTACTCAACCAATTCAGTCGTTATTTCGAGTCAAGAGACCCAAGTTCGATCCCCAGGTGGCAGGCTCGTACCGATGGGTTTTTTCAAAAACTTGTATATGACATACTACATACGATTTATGTTCTTGGCTGGGATATAATGACGGGGATAGGCTCACCACTTGTCACAAAGTCCCTAAAATGTCTTCGGTGAAAGGTGTGTTGAAGAGACTTAATGTCTAGACCTCTGTCTACTCCAGTATTGGCAATGGCGTGAAGATATTTATTTATTATTGTTGTCTAGTTTTTGAAGACCGATTTGTTTTTGTTTCCAGGCGCGAGTGAAAACGGCACGTGCTCGGTACCGGCCAGCAAGTCTCAGTCGCAGCTGTCGAGCTCGGGCCGGCCCTACGCCGCCACGTTACCGCGCAAGGCGGCCGGAGGTCAGTATACTACTTGTATAACGTCATAACGTGTTCTTTCATTTTTGTCAATTACAATGCAATGCTCATTCCAATCGATGAATCTTTTTTGAGATAATTTGTGTTTTACCAAGATTGTTTGAAGACGCTGACACATGAATTAAATAGTGTGTTTTACCGGCAGGTCGCAGTCCCGCTCCCGCGCCGCCGCGCCGCGACCCGCGCACCACGCTCAGCGTGGGACGAGCGCGAGCACGCTCCATGGTCGCCGGGCTCGGTGAGTCACTGCGCGAGCACGCTCCATGGTCGCCGGGCTCGGTGAGTCACTGCGCGAGCACGCTCCATGGTCGCCGGGCTCGGTGAGTCACTGCGCGAGCACGCTCCATGGTCGCGGGCTCGGTGAGTCACTGCGCGAGCACACGCTCCATGGTCGCCGGGCTCGGTGAGTCACTGCGCGAGCACGCTCCGCGGTCGCCGGGCTCGGTGAGGTCACTGCGCGAGCACGCTCCATGGTCGCCGGGCTCCGGTGAGTCACTGCGCAGAGCACGCTCCATGGTCGCCGGGCTCCGGTGAGTCACTGCGCGACACGCTCCATGGTCGCCGGGCTCCGGTGAGTCACTGCGCGAGCACTCCATGGTCGCCGGGCTCGGTGGTCACTGCGCGAGCACACTCCATGGTCGCCGGGCTCGGTGAGTCACTGCGCGAGCACGCTCCATGGTCGCGCCGGGCTCGGTGAGTCACTGCGCGAGCACACGCTCCATGGTCGCCGGGCTCGGTGAGTCACTGCGCGAGCACACGCTCCATGGTCGCCGGGCTCGGTGATCACTGCGCGAGCACTCCATGGTCGCCGGGCTCCGGTGAGTCACTGCGAGCACGCTCCATGGTCGCCGGGCTCGGTGAGGTCACTGCGCGACACGCTCCATGGTCGCCAGGCTCGGTGGTCACTGCGCGAGCACACGCTCCATGGTCGCCGGGCTCGGTGAGTCACTGCGCAGAGCACGCTCCATGGTCGCCGGGCTCGGTGAGTCACTGCGCGACACGCTCCATGGTCGCCGGGCTCGGTGAGTCACTGCGAGCACGCTCCATGGTCGCGGGCTCGGTGAGTCACTGCGCGAGCACGCTCCATGGTCCGCCGGGCTCGGTGAGTCACTGCGCGAGCACGCTCCATGGTCGCCGGGCTCGGTGAGTCACTGCGCGAGCACGCTCCATGGTCGCCGGGCTCCAGTGAGTCACTGCGAGCACGCTCCATGGTCCGCCGGGCTCGGTAGTCACTGCGCGACACGCTCCATGGTCGCCAGGCTCGGTGAGTCACTGCGCGAGCACTCCATGGTCGCCAGGCTCGGTGAGTCACTGCGCGAGCACGCTCCATGGTCGCCGGGCTCGGTGAGTCACTGCGCGAGCACGCTCCGCGGTCGCCGGGCTCGGTGGTCACTGCGCGAGCACGCCCATGGTCGCCGGGCTCGGTGAGTCACTGCGCGAGCACGCTCCATGGTCGCGGGCTCGGTGAGTCACTGCGCGACACGCTCCATGGTCGCCGGGCTCGGTGAGTCACCGCGAGCACGCTCCATGGTCGCCAGGCTCGGTGAGGTCACTGCGCGAGCACGCTCCGCCAGTCGCCGGGCTCGGTGAGGTCACTGCGCGAGCACGCTCCATGGTCGCGGGCTCGGTGAGTCACTGCGCGAGCACACGCTCCATGGTCGCCGGGCCTCGGTGAGTCACTGCGCAGGCACGCTCCATGGTCGCCAGGCTCGGTGGTCACTGCGCGAGCACGCTCCGCCAGTCGCCGGGCTCGGTGGTCACTGCGCGAGCACGCTCCATGGTCGCCGGCTCGGTGAGTCACTGCGCGAGCACGCTCCATGGTCGCCGGGCCTGGTGAGTCACCGCGCGAGCACGCCCATGGTCGCCGGGCCTGGTGAGTCACTGCGCGAGCACGCTCCATGGTCGCCGGGCTCGGTGAGTCACTGCGCGAGCACGCTCCATGGTCGCCGGGCTCGGTGAGTCACTGCGCGAGCACGCTCCATGGTCGCCGGGCTCGGTGAGTCACTGCGCGAGCACGCTCCATGGTCGCCGGGCTCGGTGAGTCACTGCGCGAGCACGCTCCATGGTCGCCGGGCTCGGTGAGTCACTGCGCGAGCACGCTCCATGGTCGCCGCCGGGCTCGGTGAGTCACCGCGCGAGCACGCTCCATGGTCGCCGCCGGGCTCGGTGAGTCACTGCGCGAGCACACGCTCCATGGTCGCCGCCGGGCTCGGTGAGGTCACTGCGCGAGCACGCTCCATGGTCGCCGGGCTCGGTGAGTCACTGCGCGGAGCACGCTCCATGGTCGCCGGCTCGGTGAGTCACTGCGCGAGCACGCTCCATGGTCGCCGGGCTCGGTGAGTCACTGCGCGAGCACGCTCCATGGTCGCCGGGCTCGGTGAGTCACTGCGCGAGCCCCGGCAGCGCTGCACAATGATCTGCGCACCACGCTCAGCACAGTAACAGTGTGTCACAGAAATTCAACGGAAATACCTAAACATGAACTTCCTTAAGCAAATTGTACTTTGCTTGCAGAAAACGGTGGTGAGAAAGAGGAAACGTGCGAACCGTTGAGCGTTGCGGGCAAGTCGTCCTCCGCTGAATCAGTTCAGCTGCACTCTGGCAGCAACAGTGAGTAACCAACCAAGCAACAGAAATAAATTTAAATTAAAATCGAACTTAAATGTATCGGATGTTAAAACCGTTATTCGTTTAATTAAAGAAAAAAATTTTCATTGATTTCTAAGTGTCATATCTACTTTACGTTTAACTACCATAGATATTTTTCCTAAAATAATTCATAGATTTAACACATCACTATGTCGTTTTCACATTTTGTTGTACTATAAACTTCATATACATGTACATGCAAAATGATAGGTCGTCCTAACATTGATTTTAAACATTTACCAACTGGCAACGTGTCCGCAGACGGCACGCCGGTGCTGGGCGGCGTGGGGGGCGCGGGCGCAGGGGGCGCGGGGGGTGCGGGCGCGGGGGGCACGGGGGGCGGGCGGGCGGCGGAGGCGGGGGGCGGGCCGCGCACGGCGTCCATCCGCGCGCGGCCCGCGTCCGGCCGCATCACCGCCGCCGAGCTGGAGGAGCTGTTCCAGCGGCAGGCGGACGTGGACGCGGACGCGGACGCGGACGCCAAGTACGTACATACACGTCATATCTATATATGACGTATTATACTGTGTCTATACACGTCATGTTTAGAGCGCATCCAGCTCTTTATGTCTTTGTGTGTAACAAACGCTTAAACAAACTAGATACGCTTTATGCGTGGAGCGATCGAGTTCCGTGTCACAACTTCGATAAGAGCTAGGCTGGTGCCATGGAGTTTTTTCAAAACTTACCTGAGACTCGTCGGTGACAGGTAAGTAAGAACAGCGACAAACTCACTTACGTGTCATGCTATACCAAAAGGCTAAATGGTATATACCTCTGGCTACCCATTAATGTGAAATACATGAAGACAAAAAAGATGCGCTTTAAATTCTTAAGGTTTTTGAGAGCTAATAGCAACTTCATTCTGCTATGTTTCCCCGAGCTTCACTCATATATCGGCCGCACCAGCAGCCCATGTAATTAAATAGTACATCGTCCACAGCGGCATCGGGTGCGCCATGATGACGCGCTCTGCGTTCCAGGGCGGGTCGGGCTCGCCGCCCTGCTCGCCCTACTCGCCGCACTCGCCGCACTCACCGCACTCACCGCACTCACCGGCGCACATCACTCGCCACTACGCGTCCGTCGCGGAGATGAAGCGGAACCGCGGGAAGGTATACTGTCAATTATCTATATTTCGATAATATATGTTTATTTGTTATTTTATTTGCGTATTTATGTTTTTTAATTAAGATAATTGAAAAAAAAATATTTAATCATTTCTTAGGAAAAGAACACTTTAGGTTCTGAAATGAAATCGCAAAGTAATTCGATTTCAAAACCATGTAATTTCTAGTTATATCGTAGTCGACATGCTATCGTGCAGTCCGCCGTAACATTGGATTTATCGAACATGTATTTCATGTTGAGCACTCCTGGATCTGGATATAGGTCCAGGGGTGCTAAACTTTTTAATGAGGGATATTTGTTTCAGTAAGTGTTGGTGTTTGTCGCACAACTGAAGTAGTATCATAATTGAGGATTCTGAAATGAAACGAAAAGTAATTCGATTTCAGAACCATATACGAGAGTAACACTGAAAGTTCTTAGAAAGTCATAATCTGTGCAAACCAGCAAGCTCAACACATCGCTGCATTCGATAGAGCCACCGAGAAAAGCACTTTGCCCACTCGTCTTTAGGGGTCTCTTCGATGGCCTTCTGGAATTCAGCCACTGCTTTCTTGGCGTCCATAAAATGTTTTCGATTTTTTTTATTTTCGGGAATAAATAAAAATAGCAAGGTGCGAGGTCGGGGCTACATGGCGGGTGACCCAGCAATTACACCTCTGACGACGCCAAATAGTCGATCGTTCGCCCGGCGCTGTGCGCGGAGACGTTGTCGTGGTGGTCCTCCTAGGACTCTACTGCGAGGTCGTTTCTCTCGAACTTTTTCCAAGTGGTAAACATTTGTTAGTATTCCACTCTGCAGTAACTGACTTTTGATCTTCTAAAACAATTGTCGCATAATGACTGGTCCTTCCGAAGAATGAAGCCACCATATTTTTTCCTACACTGCGACCTCTCTTCAATTTAGTTGGCAACTCCTCGGAAGGATATATATAGAGCATATTGTCCTTTAGTTTCCAGGTTCATAGCAATAAATCCAGCTTTCGTCTCATTACCGACTCATACCGATGCCTAAGCTTGTCCGAATCTGCTGATAGGTTATTCTTGGATCAGTCTCTATCATAAACCGCACAACACTGATGTTTTCTTCATTCGCCGTCGAAGGCCGTCCATCACGCAGCTCATCGTTGAGATTGGTGCGACTACGTTAAAATACATTAAACCAGTTATAAACAATAGCCCGAGGAGGGGCTTCATCGTGAAAGGTCAATCGAAGCCTATAATAACATTCTTGTTGACTTAAATGACACCGAAAGTCATAAAAAATCATAGTACGAAAATTTTTTGTATGACTCTGTGTCACGCCAGTAAGTTTTGTTAATTTGACAAATTTTAATTTGCCGCCAAATCGAAAACAACGACAAGTAAATGAACATAGTACTTAATAATATTTACAAAGAGTTCTATTTTCAGAATTTAAACTTATTTTTTTTTTATTATATTCTTTAAAAGTGGCCAATTCTAAAAACTATCAGTGTCGTCTCGTAATTTGTCGTTACATCTTAGTCGACATAAGATCGTCCGGTCCGACGCCGCAATATTGGATTTGGGGAACATTTATGTTGAGCATCCCTGGATCTGGATCTATATCCAGGGGTAATCAACGTCTGTGTATTAAATTATATTATATATATTATAGATAATATTTAAAATTGAAAAATTTTAATGTGTTTAAAAAGAAATTACTGAAATATATGAATCAAAATATTATAATATCAATGATTTTTTTAATTGAAAAATTATAAAACTGATACTTGCATGCTATAGATATTTTGGCAAAACATGAGTGTTCACATATATTTTTGTAAGTAAATAAATTATTGTTATTATTACAATGGGGAATATTTATTTGAGGTAAATGTCGGTATTTTTCGCCGACAGATGTGGAGCAAGGGCGCGGGGCCGCTGCGGCGCGCGTTCCACTCGACGCCGGACCTGGGCGCCGAGCTCGCCGCGCGGCCCGCGCGCACGCGCTCCAGCGACGACGTGCACGGTAAGTTTTGCCACCATCACCCCACCGCTTCTTAAGTTTGCCAACGATGAAAGTAGCCTGTTTATGTCCAGCTTAACAGATTTTTTTTTTATATTTTATATGTCGACACTCTCGACTACGGAGTTAGTCAAAATAATACACCGTTGCGTTGACGTTGTAACTCGTTTAGATGAATGAGAGAAAATTGGGCTGTAAGATTTTATTTTTGCAAAGGAAACAATTGTTACGAACCAAGTTTGTAACCATGGTATGGAAGAGCGAGATGTTCTGACACAGGTTTTTCGCTTAAAAGAAGATAAATAAAATAAATAAATATCTTCACGCAATTCCCAATACAGGGGTAGACAGAGGTCTAGTCTAGACAATTAAGTCCCTTTGACCAACCTTCCACCGAAGATATTTTTCGGGACAACGTGATAGGTGGTGAGCCCGTCGCCGTCTTTTATGTCCAAGCCAACGATGAAATTCGTACATGAGTTTTTGAAAAACTCATTGGTAATGCCACCTAGGGATTGAACTCGGGTCTCTCGACTCGAAATTCCGACCACCCAACGAATCGGCTATCGTGACTACACTATCACTGGACACATGCCTCACTTCAATACTCTCAATATCAATTACTCACACATTGGCAATTTATAAATATTCGCCATAGATTACAGATCATTGTAATAGAATTTGGATTTTATTTAATAGATAATAGAGTATAGATTCGTTAAAAATATGTTCAAAGTTTGATTTGTATCGTGACTTTAAAGATCTCTGCCCTATTCATTGATGTATTTGCGTTTTTGGTTTAATGAATGAAGCATTATTACTATGACACCCGCAGCGGAGGGTGTGTCGGGGGGCGAGGGGTGCGCGGGCGGGCCGCCGCCGGCAGAGGCGCCGCCGCCGCCGCCGGGCGCGCCCGCGTCCTCGTTCCGGCCGAGCGCCGCGGCCAAGCTGTACGCGTCGCCGCAGCAGCTGGCGCGCGTCGCATACCGCCCCAGCGCCGCCGCCGCCGCCGCCGTGAGTCACACGTCCTTCGTACACTAACCAGCCTGTCAAACAAATAAATACAAAGAGAGGGACAACGTCACGCACACAGCTCTGATCCCAAAGTAAGCACTTGTGCTATGAAATCAGAAACAACGAAAGTAATACGTACTACCCAGACCCGAGGATATGTAGAAAACCCGACCGGAAATGAACCTGGTACCTCGGAGCAGGCGACATCATAAAACCCTCGTCCAAGGAGGTTATCTGTTCAATGGATAACCTTTAACTATTTGTCGCTAGAAGTCACTTCATAAAATTACATTGCGACGTGGTTTGATAGTTATACGATTAATAAGTAATCTGAGGTTGTTATCATTGAATGGTGTTCTGGATGTTTATTTTATAGAAAAGGAGGCAAACAAGCAGGTGGCTCAAGTCATGGTAAGTGATTACCGCCGCCCGTGAACACCCGCAATACCAGAGGCTTAGCAGATGCGTTGCCTGCCTTAGTGGTGTTTGGGCCCCCGGCGACCCGCACTCAGCAGACGAAACGCAGAAGTTTGTTAGACTTCTACTTCACGCCGGTATTCTGTGAGGTCGTGGTACTTCCCCGATCGAGCCGGCACATTCATGCAACAACAACAGCTGATGCGTGGCTCTACCACTGTTGTATCAATGTATCAAATTCAAGTTTGTAAAAGTTTTATTGGGAAACAATCATTTGGAAGATTAATTACAGTCATTATTTAATTATTCATTTGTTTAGGACAACAGGACGGTTACTAAACTAATATATAATAAAGAGGGCTAATTCTTATCTCCACTCAATTGTTAAATCCTAACCATTCAACGTGAAACTGCAGCCAACGTATACCATGTCACAAGGAATAAGGCTGTACAATAATTGTTGTTTTTGATTAATAAATACAGTAATATAAAAATAATTTTCGTATGTGTAAACAGCAAATAGAGTATTGGAATAAAATCGTACATAAGTTTAGAATAAACTCATTTGTTAGGCCTTCCTCTTGGAGATCTAAATCACGTTGAACTTAAATATTGATTACCCGAAACCTGTTATTTTATTTATTTATCTTTACGCACAATCCCTGACGGAAGAAGAAAAGAAGAAAGAAGAAAAATAATAAAATAATAATAAAATCTTCCTTACTGAAGACTGTTATAATAACTTTTTTATTTACTCATTTTTGTAAACATAGGTATGATAATGGATGTTATAAAAGTTACGTACATATAGTACAAACTTTCCATAAGTTTTGGGTCCAATGTTTTAAACTTTTTCATCCATTTTGATGAAACAATTAATTGAATATCCTAAGTTGAAGTAAGTATAAGCCAATAAAGAAGAACACAAGTTACAAATAGTTTAATGGTTTCAAAGAAATGAGAGGACGAATATACGGACGTATTTATTATAATATATATTAATAAATTATCGTTAATGATGTTCCATTTGTCGAATGTCAAATGATACGAACTTCGAATGAATTAATTACACGTGTTCGTGGTTTATCATATTCCTTGACAAACTATAAATGTGATGTATATAGATAGTTAAAAAGGCCGGCAACGCATCCATTTTTGCTTTTGCATTCCTCCGGTATTGCAGATGTTCATGGCCGGCGTTCACTTACCATCACGTGTGCCACCTGCTCGTTTGCCTCCCTCTTCTATAAAAAAAAGTTAAATAACATAATAAAAAATCCTTTCTTACCGTGGATTTTGTAAGATGTTACTAAGAAAAACTTGTCTACATCAACGGCTGACGATAGATGTCGGCATAACAATCAATAAAAAAAATAGAACAATACATGCAGACTGGTGCCCGCGCCTGCCAAGCATGCCAATCATGGCATAAATATATATCCACCTTTCGGGAGATGTCTACGTCCAGGAGTAGACTTTAACAGATTGTGTGTATGAGCAATAACAAATAAAGTCAGCATTTTTTGAAAAGCTACTCTTCCTGGAAAATATGTCGTAGCTTCGTTGCCCCAAAAATATCTTCAGTGGAAGGTGTGTCGAAACGACTTAATTGTCTAGAAGATGCCCCCTGTATTGAGAATGGCGTGAAGATATTTTTTTATGTATCAGATTTCATAGCACGAATGCTGTAGCTAGTTGCATTGGGAGCAGAGCAATGCATGTGATGTTGTGTATGCATGTATGTGTATATTTATGTGTGTGTGTGTGTACACGCAGGGCCGCAAGCCGGCGTCGCTGCGCTCGTGGTCGGTGCCGGGGGGCGCGGGGGGCGGCACGGGGGGCGGCGCGGGGGGCACGGGGGGCGGCGCGGGGGGTGGCGCGGGGGCGGCGCGGGGGGCGCGTGCGTGTCGCGCGCGCAGTCGGCGGACGACGCGGCGCACCAGTACGCGCAGCCCTTCAACCTGCACAAGCCGTTCCTGCGCCAGGTAACTCCTCTCACTCTCACTCTTACTGGCTCGTGCCAGCATTACACTACAGTCAAATTCTCATGTATACATACTGTGCTACTCATTATTTCTTTATAACTCAAAATGTTTGAGAAATCAAATTACATTATCCCTAATAATAAAATAAAATGATTATTACTATTGAACTAACTATTATTTAGGATTTTAAGGCGTTTTGTTTTTTTCGTTTCTTAAAAGTTTTAGCCTGCACACTTACAACAGCCGTAGTCCCGAGGTGATAGGGGCCTGTAACGTCCTACTGTTATAATTAGCTCCGACTACCCTCAACTATTTTTAATAGACAAAAATTTACGGTAGCGTCAAATGTTTTATTATTTTAATTGACTGGTATCAATATGGTTTCTTGTCATTTTAATTACAAAACGAATTTATATACCATTAGTGTGTAACACTGCACATCCTACATTAACATCATTGTCTATCTTTACAGAATTCAACTCCAGCGCCACCTATTCCAGAACCAGACTACAGTATGTCGGAGTCGGATGACGAGCCGGATAAACCGGCTGAGCCCGTCGCCGAGACTAGTGCCAATAGCAATGCCAGGTAAGCTCAAATCACGTCTTTTCCAGCCAAGCAACAATAAGCTTTATGAGCTAATCAAGCTAAAGCTATCTAAGCTAGCCTAATATTAGCTACAGTTAACATTAGGCTATTCTTGTCTTGTCTTCTTGGTATTCTTGTCACATTACTTAAAACTAGCTAAGACAGACGGTAAAAATGAGTCTATTGAGCTACTTTAAGCCAGCTGAGAATAAAGCTAAGAACAAGCAAGCAATGATAACGTTACATCACTTCATGCAAAATGAAATTAAAAAAGAGCTACAATAATAATTCCGGCAAATACACGGCACTATCGTTTTAATTTCTGTTCACTTTTTTGTTGATTGATTAATTTAATTTAAAACCACTCTCATACCTCAATGTTATGATGTTCAAAAATAATGAACTTCATATAGTTCGTAGTTTTATTATTTCTAATTTCATTCATTTATTATTTTATTAACTTATAAATGAATGAAATATGCTTTATTGTACACCAAACATTAAATAACAACAAACGAAATTGAATTAAAGTACAATTAACGGCCTTATCGCTTATAGCGATTTCTTCAAGGCAAGCACTGATATACGTTCGAGTTTGACCTGATACAAGTTTCATTGTGAATGACTACAAGAGATGAACATGACTCGTATGGAGTCATGTTCATCTCTTGTAGTCATTCATGGGAGCGAGCATGCATGAGCGAGCTACGGAGATACGTAAAACAACGAAACCCTCTCCCAATTACGCTTTTGTGACCTCAAAATTGCTCTCACAGAGGACTTTATTTACCAAGATCGTATAAAAAAACTTGGTGTACAGCCAAACCGTGTAATCGCAGTAATGGAAGCACGACAGGACAAAATCATATTTCTTTTAGAATTCAGCAAAATCATATTATTGTACCAAAATGTCATGTTTCCTATTTTTGTTTTAAGTCAAGATCCGCTTTTTTTTTCTTTATGTAATTTTTAGTAAATAAATTGTAGTGACTTGTAAGTTTTATTACTTACATTAAAGGATTTACATTGTGTATTAAACACCGTTTATATTATTAAGCTAGTATTCTTAGTTACGAAGATTTATAGGTATCATTACGTGACATATATATATATATATATATATATATATATATATATATATATATATATATATATATATATATATATATATATATATATATATATATATATATATATATATATATATATATATATATATATATATATATATATATATATATATATATAATTATGAAAATGTTTTAATCCGGGGAATAACTTTCCTTTCCAAATCTAAATTTAACTTGTTGAAAAAGTATCAAACATTACTGAAATATATTATAATATTACTGTCATTTTGATTTTATAAATGATACCTATTACCTTAACTTCCATTTCAGACAACGAATTTGCACGACTATCTATGAAACTGATGGGGAGATAATATTCTGTTAAGAATTAGTAGTGGGAATGACAAGGTATAGTTTCCAAATGACACTTTAACTCTGTGTTGTGTGGGGACATCGCTTCGGGAATGTGTCGTCTCTCTGCGTAGTGCTATTTTTGTTCAAACTGTGTCGTTATTTCACAATCATAGCTTGATAGACGACCTCCTTGGACGAGTGGCGTAAACACCAGTTTTCAAGGTGTCGCCATCTCGAGGTCCCGGGTTCGATTCCCGGTCGGGTCAATGTAGAAAAACCACTTTTTCTACATTTTCTCGGGTCTGGGTGTAAGTGTGCATTCATTGTTTCCGATTCCCATACCACAAGTGCTATAGCATCTTACATTGGGATCGGAGCAATGTATATGATGTTGTCCCTAACTACATACATACATACATATAATCACGCCTCTTTCCCGTAGGGGTAGGCAGAGACCACTTCTTTCCACTTGCTACGATCCTTTCATACTTGTTTCGCTTCGTCCACTTTCATTATTTCCTTCATACATTCTCTTCGATTTAGGGTACTCTTGACCTGGCCTTTTTTCAAGACGTCCCTGATTTGGTCTCGATACGTCCGCCTAGGTCTTCCCCCTCTTACACTTCCATTTACACTCGCCTTATACACTTTTTTCGTCAATCGTTCTTCATTCATTCTCTCGACATGGCCAAACCATCTAAGCATACCTTTCTCAATTTTAGTCACTACATCTTCTTTAAGACCACAACGTTTCCTTATCATAAAAATATAGCGTGGAAATTATAATAATCCGAATAAAAATACTCAAGACTTGGCCTAAAGGTCGATACTAGGCCATAAACTCTTAAAAAAAATCAAAGAGAATATTGTCACTAAGTTTTGGTAAAGTAAAATCACAACTTAGTAGTATTATGTCCAAGTATATGAGAATGAATGAAATAATTTATTTATTTATTTATTTATTTAGGTTCACCAACAAGGATTACATTGTAGCACTTAACATAAAACTTAAGTATTAAAGATTTTAGGTAAATGTATCCTTAATTAAAGGTAAACACTACATTCATAATTATACGGACTTCGGAAGAACATCTTATTTTTTCGTATGAATGGTGTAATATGCATTGTACACCAAAAATTTAATCAATTTAATAGGAATTATATAAAGTAAAAAAAAAAGAATTGTAAGATAATGCTTATATGCTAGTATACATTAATTTTAGTTTTTGTTTAAAACTAGAAACATTTCCATTATAAATACATAATTTATTTAATTTCGACATATTGTTGAAAGTTCTACATAATCTCCTAATAGGTGCATGATGACCTAAATTACCTACGGGAGGCGTATATCCAGCAGTTAACTCTACAGTTATATAAATACATACATGTATACATTCACGCCTCTTTCCCGTAGGGGTAGACAGAGACCACTTCTTTCCACTTGCTACGATCCTTACATACCAGTTTCGCTTCGTCCACTTTCATTATTCCCTTCATACATTCTCTTCGATTCAGGGTACTCTTGACCTGGCCTTTTTTCAGGACGTCCCTAATTTGGTCTCGAAACGTCCGCCTAGGTCTTCCCCTTCCTACACTTCCATTCACACTCGCCTTATATGCTTTTTCGTCAATCGTTCCTCATTCATTCTCTCGACATGGCCAAACCATCTAAGCATACCTTTCTCAATTTTAGTCACTACATCTTCTTTAAGACCACAACGTTTCCTTATCATAAAAATATAGCGTGGAAATTATAATAATCCGAATAAAAATACTCAAGACTTGGCCTAAAGGTCGATACTAGGCCATAAACTCTTAAAAAATCAAAGAGAATATTGTCACTAAGTTTTGGTAAAGTAAAATCACAACTTAGTAGTATTATGTCCAAGTATATGAGAATGAATGAAATAATTTATTTATTTATTTATTTATTTATTTATTTATTTATTTATTTATTTATTTATTTATTTATTTATTTATTTATTTATTTATTTATTTATTTATTTATTTATTTATTTATTTATTTATTTATTTATTTATTTATTTATTTATTTATTTATTTATTTATTTATTTATTTATTTATTTATTTATTTATTTATTTATTTATTTATTTATTTATTTATTTATTTATTTATTTATTTATTTATTTATTTATTTATTTATTTATTTATTTATTTATTTATTTATTTATTTATTTATTTATTTATTTATTTATTTATTTATTTATTTATTTATTTATTTATTTATTTATTTATTTATTTATTTATTTATTTATTTATTTATTTATTTATTTATTTATTTATTTATTTATTTATTTATTTATTTATTTATTTATTTATTTATTTATTTATTTATTTATTTATTTATTTATTTATTTATTTATTTATTTATTTATTTATTTATTTATTTATTTATTTATTTATTTATTTATTTATTTATTTATTTATTTATTTATTTATTTATTTATTTATTTATTTATTTATTTATTTATTTATTTATTTATTTATTTATTTATTTATTTATTTATTTATTTATTTATTTATTTATTTATTTATTTATTTATTTATTTATTTATTTATTTATTTATTTATTTATTTATTTATTTATTTATTTATTTATTTATTTATTTATTTATTTATTTATTTATTTATTTATTTATTTATTTATTTATTTATTTATTTATTTATTTATTTATTTATTTATTTATTTATTTATTTATTTATTTATTTATTTATTTATTTATTTATTTATTTATTTATTTATTTATTTATTTATTTATTTATTTATTTATTTATTTATTTATTTATTTATTTATTTATTTATTTATTTATTTATTTATTTATTTATTTATTTATTTATTTATTTATTTATTTATTTATTTATTTATTTATTTATTTATTTATTTATTTATTTATTTATTTATTTATTTATTTATTTATTTATTTATTTATTTATTTATTTATTTATTTATTTATTTATTTATTTATTTATTTATTTATTTATTTATTTATTTATTTATTTATTTATTTATTTATTTATTTATTTATTTATTTATTTATTTATTTATTTATTTATTTATTTATTTATTTATTTATTTATTTATTTATTTATTTATTTATTTATTTATTTATTTATTTATTTATTTATTTATTTATTTATTTATTTATTTATTTATTTATTTATTTATTTATTTATTTATTTATTTATTTATTTATTTATTTATTTATTTATTTATTTATTTATTTATTTATTTATTTATTTATTTATTTATTTATTTATTTATTTATTTATTTATTTATTTATTTATTTATTTATTTATTTATTTATTTATTTATTTATTTATTTATTTATTTATTTATTTATTTATTTATTTATTTATTTATTTATTTATTTATTTATTTATTTATTTATTTATTTATTTATTTATTTATTTATTTATTTATTTATTTATTTATTTATTTATTTATTTATTTATTTATTTATTTATTTATTTATTTATTTATTTATTTATTTATTTATTTATTTATTTATTTATTTATTTATTTATTTATTTATTTATTTATTTATTTATTTATTTATTTATTTATTTATTTATTTATTTATTTATTTATTTATTTATTTATTTATTTATTTATTTATTTATTTATTTATTTATTTATTTATTTATTTATTTATTTATTTATTTATTTATTTATTTATTTATTTATTTATTTATTTATTTATTTATTTATTTATTTATTTATTTATTTATTTATTTATTTATTTATTTATTTATTTATTTATTTATTTATTTATTTATTTATTTATTTAACTTTGTTTGATGTAAAATTAGGATATTTACTCCGACTGCTAAAAAGTGCATGTCTCTCTCTTCTCATATTTGTTAGTGCTCTTTGTGTCGGTTCCTTGCGGGTTTTTGGCCAATGTTCTAATAAATTATTTAATTTCAGTGAATCGCTTTAATTTTTTTTTATTTGGTGATAGTAATAATCGCTTTTATTATTGAAAATCTTTCGTTTGGAGAGGAGAGTCTGTAGTAAACTTAACTAGGCCGTTAAGTAAAGAATATCAATTTAGGTTTGACCATGGAGAATATACAATTTAAGGACATATGAAACTATTTAAATTTTAGCGGAAGCAGCTCCGGTTCCAGTTCGATGCAGCACTCGTTCTCCGTGGACGAGATCCAGAAGATCCGCACGCGGCTGAAGTCGTCCAAGTCGTGCGGCGACGAGCTCGGCGGCGGCGAGCGCGACGACGGCGACAACTCGTCATCCGGCGTCTCCTCGGACCAGGAGGCGCAGGCGAGGCCGCGGCGTGACAAGGTGTCGTTCTGCGCGTCGGTGACGGTGAAGTCGTCCAACGACGTGATCAGCACCGAGCCCGTGCACAGCTCGTCCGAGAGCCTGGCGCCGCCGCCCATGATGCAGCGCCACAACTCGCTGACGCGCAAGCGCGCCACGGCGGCCGTGCTGCGCGGCGCGGGGGCGTGGCGGGGCGGGGCGGGCGGCGCGGCGGGGGGGGGGGCGCGGGCGCTCGGCGGCCGAGCGGCTGGGCGTGGACGTGGGCAAGGCGCCGGGGCGGCGCGCGCGCGGCGCCGTGTCGCTGGCGGAGCTGCCGCCGCCGCCCGAGGAGCCGGCCGGCGCGCCCGACGCCGCGCCCGTGCTGGCGCCGCCGCCCATGATGCAGCGCCACAACTCGCTGACGCGCAAGCGCGCCACGGCGGCCGTGCTGCGCGGCGCGGGGGCGTGGCGGGGGCGGGCGGCGCGGCGGGGGCGGGGGCGCGGGCGCTCGGCGGCGGCGAGCGCGACGACGGCGACAACTCGTCGTCCGGCGTCTCCTCGGACCAGGAGGCGCAGGCGAGGCCGCGGCGTGACAAGGTGTCGTTCTGCGCGTCGGTGACGGTGAAGTCGTCCAAGTCGTGCGGCGACGAGCTCGGCGGCGGCGAGCGCGACGACGGCGACAACTCGTCGTCCGGCGTCTCCTCGGACCAGGAGGCGCAGGCGAGGCCGCGGCGTGACAAGGTGTCGTTCTGCGCGTCGGTGACGGTGAAGTCGTCCAAGTCGTGCGGCGACGAGCTCGGCGGCGGCGAGCGCGACGACGGCGACAACTCGTCGTCCGGCGTCTCCTCGGACCAGGAGGCGCAGGCGAGGCCGCGGCGTGACAAGGTGTCGTTCTGCGCGTCGGTGACGGTGAAGTCGTCCAACGACGTGATCAGCACCGAGCCCGTGCACAGCTCGTCCGAGCCTGGCGCCGCCGCCCATGATGCAGCGCCACAACTCGCTGACGCGCAAGCGCGCCACGGCGGCCGTGCTGCGCGGCGCGGGGGCGTGGCGGGGGCAGGGGCGCGGGCGCTCGGCGGCGGCGAGCGCGACGACGGCGACAACTCGTCGTCCGGCGTCTCCTCGGACCAGGAGGCGCAGGCGAGGCCGCGGCGTGACAAGGTGTCGTTCTGCGCGTCGGTGACGGTGAAGTCGTCCAACGACGTGATCAGCACCGAGCCCGTGCACAGCTCGTCCGAGCCTGGCGCCGCCGCCCATGATGCAGCGCCACAACTCGCTGACGCGCAAGCGCGCCACGAATAAAGTTCAGCATACCTATATGTAATATCACTATCTATAAACATCAATAATCTCTGTTATGATGTCAATTCTCAAAATACGGATTATTTCTCGTTTAATACGCCGCTAGTTTGTATGCTAGCCGGTACGGTCCTGTTTTGCTCTACACTTTACACATTAACATGTACAAAACAAAATGTTCGTTTCTCTTCTCATTGTTTTGTTCTGCTTAGGAACAATAAATCATTAATTATTTTTATTTTAATTCATAACTGTACAAATGATGCTAAAATAAATGCGTAGTTTTATTGTAATGTGTAAATAAGAATACTCGCCAGCGACCAGGCTTTGAAAAGGTATTAATTGCTACCTTATTCATAAATATAAAAAAATATCTTCACGCAATTCCCAATACAGGGGTAGACAGAGGTCAAGTCTAGACAATTATGTCCCTTTGACCCACCTTCCACCGAAGATATTTTCGGGACAACGTGACAGGTGGTGAGCCCGTCGCCGCCTTTATGTCCAAGCCAACGATGAAATTCGTACATAAGTTTTTGAAAAACTCATTGGTACTGCCACCTGGGGATCGAACTCGGGTCTCTCGACTCGAAATTCCGACCACCCAACAACTCGGCTATCGTGACTTATACCCTTCATCCGCATTTAATTCCTTATTCATCAGCATTTAATTTGTATAAAACATAGAAAAATATCCATTTAGGTACGTGCAAAGTAACAAACGTTAAAGGAAATTGTCTATTTAATTTATTAAAACTCATTCGTCAATTAATTCAACTTTGTTTGATGTAAAATTAGGATATTTACTCCGATTGCTAAAAAGTGCATGTCTCTCTCTTCTCATATTTGTTAGTGCTCTTTGTGTCGGTTCCTTGCGGGTTTTTGGCCAATGTTCTAATAAATTATTTAATTTCAGTGAATCGCTTTAATTTTTTTTTATTTGGTGATAGTAATAATCGCTTTTATTATTGAAAATCTTTCGTTTGGAGAGGAGAGTCTGTAGTAAACTTAACTAGGCCGTTAAGTAAATAATATCAATTTAGGTTTGACCATGGAGAATATACAATTTAAGGACATATGAAACTATTTAAATTTTAGCGGAAGCAGCTCCGGTTCCAGTTCGATGCAGCACTCGTTCTCCGTGGACGAGATCCAGAAGATCCGCACGCGGCTGAAGTCGTCCAAGTCGTGCGGCGACGAGCTCGGCGGCGGCGAGCGCGACGACGGCGACAACTCGTCATCCGGCGTCTCCTCGGACCAGGAGGCCCAGGCGAGGCCGCGGCGTGACAAGGTGTCGTTCTGCGCGTCGGTGACGGTGAAGTCGTCCAACGACGTGATCAGCACCGAGCCCGTGCACAGCTCGTCCGAGAGCCTGGCGCCGCCGCCCATGATGCAGCGCCACAACTCGCTGACGCGCAAGCGCGCCACGGCGGCCGTGCTGCGCGGCGCGGGGGGCGTGGCGGGGGGCGGGGCGGGCGGCGCGGCGGGGGCGGGGCGCGGGCGCTCGGCGGCCGAGCGGCTGGGCGTGGACGTGGGCAGGCGCCGGGGCGGCGCGCGCGCGGCGCCGTGTCGCTGGCGGAGCTGCCGCCGCCGCCCGAGGAGCCGGCCGGCGCGCCCGACGCCGCGCCCGTGCTGGCGCCGCCGCCGCAGTTCAGCGACCGCGTGCGCGTCGTCGCCGCGCTGCCCAAGCTGCCGCTGCACTAGTGCGCCATCTGCTGTGCCCGCAGCGTGATGCAGCGTCGAGCCACACCGAGCTGTCGAAGCATTGTACGGACACACCGCGTCGCGTCGCCAACGTACCTGAGTACACGCGGCGGTGTGCCCGCATCCTAACGTCACGTTGACTTAGTTCCACGGACTAGTGCGTGACGTGTCGAAGCAATCCATGCCAGCACACCGTCGTCCTTTTCACGACATTTCGTCTCGGACTCGCTGTTACACTGGACGGCGCTTCTGCTTATTGTTACTTCAGCTTACTGAAATATCGAAAGAGATTCTTTCTACTACGTGAAACCTTAACCTTAAAAGTTAGCTTCGTTCAACCACGTCACGTTGTTTCTAACATTGCACTCGGATATAAAATAAAATACATCAGAGAAGAAACTCAGAAAAAGATTGATATAAAAATGTACAATTGTCAATATTCTTAAAACTTCTTTATTTAAAACTCTAACCATTACAGTTAACTCCTACATATTTTCCACAGTAAAATTTGCAGTTAAATATTTTTGTATATAAAATACGCATTTGAAACTCTCTCGTCCAGGTTAATAATTAGTCCGAAGGCAGATCCCTCATTGAGCGTCACATCGCTATACCATGAAGCATCGATATCGTCACAGTACATTTAAGTGTAATTACATATGTAAAAATTCGTAGACATTGCATTTACAACTCTCAAATCGTTACGGCACTTCCATTCACTACGACCGCACAGACGACGATCATTCGACGATTCCTACATTCGCGTCATCTCAGCGCTCATTCACATCTAACATTAGCTGAATTTTTTATATAACTGTCTACTTGACAGGGCCTATATGCGTCTATTTACGCAAAATTCTTATCTAAGTCTATTACTATATGATAGAGTTTACAACACCAACTTATAAGTACAGATCGATATAAAACGGACAGTGCTTCGGTGGATTCACGAAGCACTCAAGCACACACTTATGCCAAAACGAGAACGCCGTATATTGCCGTCTCGTTCAGTCTTCGAGAACGTTCGGTGCGACCGGCGCCGGCCGCGCGCACGTATGCCAAAACGAGAAGTTCGTATATTGCCGTCTCGTTCAGAGTTCGAGAACGTTCGGCGCGACTAGTGTTGTACCGCGCACAGCGCCGGAGCACCGCGAGCTGTAGGTGTTATTCTTATGAGCCGTAGACTTAAAGTAATGTATTCAATTTCTTATTCGCCATAGGCGTTACCGTGAACTGTAAGCGGACGTTCTTTTGCAAACGGGATAATTGTATAAGCGGTAAACCTTTTGTAATCAAACGACTAAATGAAACCAAAGATTTATAGTATTTATTGTTGAGGATTTAACATTTGATATAGTTGAAACTAATTTTTATACATTCCCTCTAACTAACTAGTGTTAAACATAGTTATCGATGCATGATCACTTTCTATTGTTATTATTATTTTTTTATAATAATCAATCTCCGATGTGTCAAACGTTAAATATCTCTCATATATATGTAAATGTTGATTGTATTAATCCAAAATAAATTGTAATGTTTTCTATCTTTTTACAAAGCAACCAAGTGCCATCGTTTCTATGTTTTTAAAATATTTCTATGTATTATTATCTGTAAATAATAAACAGAAGTTATAGAGGAGAGATTAAAAGAGTGGACAAGGATTTTACTAACACAGAAACAAAAATTACATCCGGCCAATACAGAACCGATATTATGGATATATTTAATTATGCGATAATAAACACAATATTTATGAAAATGTCTTTAAAATATGTTTTTAAATATAATAAAGTGGATTATTATGTTCGTTTAATTCGTCCAATGCTTTGTAAACGGTCCACTCTTTTCGCTCGTGCCATTCGATACGTTAGGTATCCGTCAAAAGGCCGAGAGATACATAAATACAAGATACAAAGTGCTTATTTATAAAATCGAGTTGCAATGCTTTAGTATTTCATCCGTTCCATTATATTGTAATTTTGACGATGTTTGTTTACGATCTTATCGCTCATTTCTATATTTTATGATAAGATACAGAATGCTTCAAAATTCTTATAGAATCTATGGTATATATAATGTATATATAAATATTTAAATTCGATTAAATAACAATAACAAAAAATGTCTGCCCTGAATCATGAAAAAAAATTTCGTCAACAATTTGATATTTCATTACGTGCTGATTACTTATCGTGTTAAATTATGTTGATTTTAAATTAAAAGGTTTTTCTATTAAAATCATTTAAAATAATATTTTTGTAGGATAAAATTGTTTTTCTCAAATAATGTACAGAAATCTGTATCGCTTTTTGTATGAAAAAGCTACAAGATTTTCATGTTATTAAAATAGTTGATTCCAATTTTAGCCCTTACAAAGTATCACAAAGTAACAAGCAGAATAATTACTTCGTAATTGCTAAAGTTGTGATTTATTCAGTATAATATTTATTTGATTAATTAACGGATATCTTGGTTATAATAGAAAAACACTTTGTTGATTTCTTTGCTAAATGTTGTTTAGCTGAAACTGAAATTGCCTATAGACCGGATATAGCTATTAAGTTAGATTAGCTCGAGTGTTATGAACCTTATTTCGAGGTATTACAATTTGATTTCATTAAATGATTTCGGTTAAAATGTTTCATGCATTTTCCCTGTCGACTCGATAGCGAATAGAATTTATACATATTTGAAAGCTAGAATTATCTCTATAATAAGATGGATTTGCAGTAGATCAGAACAAAGTTTAAATTAATTTCCACAATATAAGCAATTTCTAGGCATGGGCCGTGTTTAAGACAAAGAAAAAATATATTCTTATTAAAACATAAAAAATTTATTATTATAATTGTGTATTATTTTTCTTAAGGAAATTCTTGCCAATTAATTTAGAATTAAAAGACACGGACGGCATAGCTCAAACATTTCGAACATAGAATATAAAAACAATTTTGATTTAAAAATTTTGGTCAGATTTATTCCGGATCCGAATATAACTGTTAGAGATAATTCTAGCACATTGTTTTATCTAGCACGAGTCGTCTCAACATTTAGCGGATTGGTCCACTTATCATTAGCACAATCTATTATTTTTATTATTCCATGTATTATTATGTTATAATCTTCTTGTCATTAATTTAAGTTGTATAAATGTATTGTGTAATTAAGAGCGTAGATAGGTAGTGGTAAATATATTAGCGCAATATTTGATGACTAAGAGTTACAGGCGAAACTCGAGCGGTCATTAAATGTGACTACGGTTGCTTAATTTTCAAACAGACTGTATAAAGGTCGATATTTAATAAAAGTACGCTATTGAGACGGTTATTTGATTTAATTTGACGCGACCTTCACATAAATGTTCAAATGGAAATTGAGCAATCAGGCAACACGCGACCGCGCTACCGTTTTGTATGATACCTACATTTGTGTTTTACATTTCATTTGAATCTCATTATCGAACTTGTAACTACAACTTGGTATACTTTCAAATGAAAAATTAAACGTTTCATCACTAACGGTTGTGTTTCTTTTTTATCAATTTACAATAATGCCTTGTGTATATAACAATAACTCCACGTTATCTCTTCCAGTAGTTGTCGTAAGAGGCGACTAAGGAACAAGCCTTAGAAAGGCAATTGGTTGTCTGACAATTGACAACTGACAGTGGCATTTTGAAAAATACCGGACTAAATTTTAGCAGCAGTCATGGAAAGCAGCTCCCTCAAGTGCAAGGTGTGTGATATTGCGATCGCTAATTCGCTTAACTAGCTTAATGATTTTGACAAATCCCTGATGAGAGAAGCATGTAGCCTATTGTGGAATGATATGTTGTTATGGTGATCATGTTGAACGCCTCATCACCGACGGGATAGCCAGAACAAACAAACGTTTAAATTTTCTTAATTGAGTATAAGATGTCAAATTATTATATACTTGATATTTATATGTGATAAACGTTCGTTGGCATATGGTGTTAACGTAGAAATTTGCAACTTCTTACTTCACATGGGTGTCGTAAGAGGCAACCTTGAGAGACGAAGCAATGCAAATCATAGTGACTAATGAATGAATAAACATAAAAATAATAATTCCGACTAGTGAAAGGTATCAGAAATCCATATCTTATGTCTGGTACAAGTGATCTGGTACTGCGATCACTAATCCGCAGGGGAGATACAGATATGGGAGATGTCTGCAAAAGTCTACTGCCACACTAAAGTGACCTTCACAAATCAAATCATCCGTCGACATAAGAACATACATTCGTTTATCGATCGTCATTTTCAATCTACCACCGTTTTGTAATGAGGTTCTTCTAACAGAGAAGAAACAGGCGAAAGAAACTCCGTAGGTATCCTCTTTATTGGTCAATATTTTTAACAATATAATGCATTATACAAATATAATGTGATATTTTCTAGAAATAGCTTGGGAGCGATCACCTCATTCCCAGGGGTTACTGTCATTAATATATTCATTTATATTATAATAACCCTTCCTATAAAGCTTTTCTTTAATAAATTTCTTAAACCTGTTAATAGACAGGCTTTGCATATTTACCGGGACTTTGTTGGAGAAGCGTATACGCCGCCCTATGAACGAGTTACTTACTCTATGGAGTCTAGTAACCGTCGTAGTAACACAGGCCGTTAAGTGAGGGGGAGGGCCGGATCACGTTTACTTGTGATCTTAAAATATATATGAATACTTCCTTACGTATTATTTAATTATTCTATTAGTTAATTTATTTTGCTTCTGTAAGACTGTGCAGATAGTCTTTTGGTTTCGAGTTCGTATGAATATTTTCATCTTTAGATCGACAGGTCAGCTCTCTTCTACGGTGCATGGCACAGCAATGATTATATCATAGTGCGTTGTTGAAGGACGTATCTCACGCAGATTACTGAGATTGATACGCCCATGCTTAAACTCATTAAACCAATTCTGAACATAAACCAATTGTATCTATACATTTTTTTTATAATTTCGTATTTCCATTTTATAGATTTGTCACCAACAGCTAAGTTGACTGGCAGAAAATGCCTAAAGGCAACAATTATTTTTTATATTGTTGATTCTTGATTATTATATGGATGAAAGGTGTAGAGTTTATAATATAAGATTAAGGAAATTTAATTCAAATATTGGTAGTACAAAAATTTTTTGCGTCTCAATTTCATAGTCCAAATATTATTTTAATTTATTTAGCACTCTCAAAGTAATGAAATATCAAAGAATATCCCAGAGGTAAATATTTATTTAGGCGTTTTTCAATTATTGACATGAGCTGCTGATACAATAAAATAAGTCAGTGCGTGACGGCCATAGAACCGCGAACCAATCACACAATTATAATTACAACACAAATTACATCCTTGCAAACATTTCTTATTTACCTATGTAAAATAATCTTATTTACTAATGGACGGTGGTGGACGGTAAGTTTAATTCCATCTTCATTCCTTCGTGCTGTGTTCAAGATACAAAGATACGTCGTCTATTTTAACGAGACGTCTATAATCGACGTTTTCGCCGCACATTGGACATTTGCCTTCATCGCGGAGTATTCTAGAAATAAGAGAAGTGAATGTTCATTACTATGCGTGACAAAATATAATTCAATACAAATACACATTCACAACATTTAACAAGCATTACAGAGTTGCATGTTGCAGTTTCAAACCGGTAACGCGGTTGTACACTATGTATTAAAAACTATTTCTGCAAGCATGTACGTATGCCACAAACTTCGCAAATCAGTTGTTTTGACTTTAGATTATTAAAACTTCGGGACTACATTTTATAGCATCTATTGAAATGGACAGTTCAATACACACGGTAATTTCGACATAGACTTATTTCTTTTCGTTGCAGAGAATATCACGGAGATTGTATTTACAAATATTTAAAGCAACAAGCTACGATGTACTTTCTCGATTTCACTAACATAACATAAGTACTTACTCCACAAATTCAGAGTAGATAGCAGGGAAGTCGCACTCGGGGCACGCAGTCAAATCTCCTTTCACGATGTGCATACCCTTCAATAAATACATTATATCAGTTATTAATCGATACTTGACACTTCGTATTTAATGGTTTGCTACTAGACTTGCACGGGAGGAGGATATGTTGTACCGCCACACAAAAAATATTTGTGTTATAAAACCGTAGTAGCAGAGAAAATAAGCTGCTCTCTTTAGAACCAGAATACGATTCGGATCGACCCACGAGCCGGCACTACAAAATTTCTTAACTAGAATACCGAAAGAGGGATTCAAGATTTCAATCGATGTCGGGTGAGGTGGTTCGTGGGTCACCGGGCAAGCAGTCACCATTTGTGCCGTTTAGACCCAGGTGTGGCGGCTGTCAAACCATACAAGGTGGTCTTACAGAATTTGTAAAGGTTCGGCCCATATAACCGAAGGGTTGGCCCCCGCGCAGCGCAGCTCGGCCACCGGCAGCGCGGCGCCGCACTGCGCGCTGCTCACTGCCCCGCCTGTCGCGACTCACCGTGGCGAGGCAGAACGGCAGGTCGGCCTCGCAGTGCGCGCAGCGCAGCTCGGCCACCGGCAGCGCGGCGCCGCACTGCGCGCAGGGCGCCGACGGCTCGCCGGGCGCTGCGTCGCGTGGCGCGTGCCGCACTGCCGATTCGATCTTCTTCACGTATTTAGGATCTATCTATATAAGATGAACACAAAAAATAACATCAATGGTTGTTACAATTCAAAATCGAGTTTCTCGCTAGTCACCTAACTAAGCACACGATACGTTACCTGTGAACGATATTCAGGCTTCATAAGCACTTTCGCCCAATGATGAGCCTGATGCTTCAGTCCAGCACGACTGCATTCAATCACCGTCGACGTCAGGATTGAAACTTGATCTGTATAAACAAGCATCTCAGTAGAAATCCATGCCATAATTATTATGAGCTAATAGACAGTTTTTCTTGTCATTACTAATTGTTAAAGAGGTTCTATATATTTATCAGATAGACGTATCTGAAAAAAACATTTCGTTTTTTTTTTAAATAGCAATTTTAAACTTAGAACATAAAATTGTGAATAACGATTCACTTCAGAGGTTGACGTAGGCATAACGTACCGCACCAATATTTTATGAAAAACATAATTTATTATTTCTTTAATAATTTTAAAGTACCGTATGAAAGTCAAATAACGTCATGTGACGCGAAACGTCTAATAATGTCTCTGTAAAAAAAATCTCAAAAAAAAAGAGTGGTAAATAGTTATCTAATGTGTAGTGAAATTTGTACGAACTTTATCTGGGCGATTCCCCACACAACACAAAACAGTAAACGTTTTTAAAGTGTAGTGCAGAATTTAGAAAAGAACATTTTTTGTTTTTTTTTTTTTTTGTGCAATTTTCATGTTGTATTTTCATAAATAAAAGTCTGACCATTGGCATGTACGTTAAAAGCTGTTTATATATAGTTCGAACATAAACAAGTTTCTAATTGAATATATTTCTTAATTCAATCCTATTTAATATTTATTTTAACTCGAAGAAATACCTGTACATTGTGTCAACTATCTGGTTTGAATAATAATATTATTAATTTGTTTCGTCCATATTATACAATTTCTTTCTTTTTGCAAAATGAATACACCGTGTAATGGTTTTAAAAAGGGTATAAAGCCGTCAGAAAAAATAAGTTGCACACAATCTTCGTGTGGAAAACAATTTCATTGCTTATGTGTCAACTTAAACGTAGATAATTATAAAAAACAAAGAAACTGGAAATGTCCTGATTGTTCGATATAACAGTTGTCTATGTCGCGTAAACAAGGCAAGAATGATGAGACACCAGTTAAGGCGATGAGCTGCAATGATAGCCTGGAAGATGCACATAACGTAACTACTAGACGCCATCATGATAATATCACTCGAGACTACGGAACCCCCTGCACTCAACATGATTGTGTATCTCGCTCAGAGTTATATGTCTATATTCGTAATGAATTGCGGTCAATTATACGCGAGGTTTTAAATGAAGAATTCTTGAGTATCCGTCACCACGAGATTCTGAGTCACCAGTTTATATCAGCGAGCATCTAACTCCGTCCAATAAAGCCTTGCACGCGGCTACACGACTGAAAGCTAGAGAACTTCAATATAAGTTTGTGTGGGTGCGCAGTGGCATGATTTTTGTCCGCAAGAATGAATCATCTCCAGCACGTATTACACATTTAGATTCACTACAAAATCTTACTTAACTAAGTCTTGTTTTTTGGTTTTAAGTCTGTGGAGTTATTAAATTTTTTGGAATATTACTTTTAGATTCTCTGAATTAAATATATATTATCAAAATGTAAGGGGTGTTCGTAGTAAGTTACAGGATATATATAAAAATGTACTGCTTAGAAATTTTCATGTCATAATATTCACTGAAACTTGGCTTAATGAATCAATTGGCTGAATTATTTGATAGTAGCTACCGAATATACAGGAGAGATCGACAATCTAATACATTTTTCTCTGGTAAGGAGGGCGGAGGAGTCCTCATAGCAGTGAATAAGACCATTAACTCCAGAAGATATATTTCATTTGAAAGCTCATATGAAGATTTGTGGGTAACACTAGCTTTAACACCAACTTACTCTATTCACATATGTGCAGTTTATTTACCTCCTCCTGTTTCCATTGACCTCCTCACCCACTTTACTTCCTGTGTGGGTGACTTTATTGATAGTCTAGACTCTGTTCTTTTAATAGGTGATTTTAACTTGGGGAAGATAGAATGGTTACTAGACTCATTTGATCTACCAGTAAGGCAAATTTACACATCAAGTTTAAAACTTAATCAGATTTTTATAGATTTTACTACAAGTTACAATCTAACTCAGCATAATTTGATTAAAAATAACCAAGAAAAAATATTGGATTTAGTTTTATCAAATATTCCTTACCCTATTACATATTATATATATATATTAATAAAGCAACTGACATATTTTCATAAGTTGATAAATTTCATCCACCTCTCGAAATAGACTTTACTTTTAACAAAATCAATAAACAGCATTACAATAGTAAAATGGTCTATAAATTTCACAAGGTAGACTATAGTAAAATAATTAGTTCACTAAGTACCGTAGAATGGGAACTAGAATTGAATAGGTGCTACTCAGTTAACGATGCTACTGAAAAGTTTTATAATATCATACAAAGAACGATACACGAATTTGTTCCTTTTAAAAAGAGTTTTAAACACAAGTATGTCCAATATGGTATACCCAAAATCTTATAAAGATGTTAAAAGAAAAGGAAAAATGTCCTTGAAAATTTACAAATTACCAAAATAAACTTGATGATTATGAATATAAAATATTAAAACACGTGCAAATAAACTTATGAATAAGAGTTACTCTAAATATTTAAATAATGTACAAAATAATGTTTTAAAAAATCCAAAATATTTCTGGGCATACGTAAAAAATAAACGCACAGATAAAAGCGTACTACCAATGCAAATGCATTTTAAAAACAAAGTGGCTAATAATGGAGACAATATAGCTAATTTATTTGTCCAACATTTTAAATCTGTTTTTAACAAGTCTTATGCCTCACAGTATTATATATGTAGGACAAGTAACATTAATCATTCTCAATGTTTAAGTAGTATATATACCAAAAAATAAAATTGAAGAACACCTTAAATCGCTAAATATTTCAAAAGGAGCAGGAATTGATGGAATACCTCCGATATTTTTCAAAAAATGTGCCAAAATTTTGTCGGAACCTCTTCATACAATATAAAATCGATCACTTTCTGAAGGAGTTTTTCCTGGAGGAAAGATGCAATTATTGTTCCTATACATAAAAGCGGTGATACCGGTAATGTTTCTAACTATCGACCTATCAGTATACTTCTCATTTTGGGAAAACTATTTGAGTTAGTAATAGTCCATGATTTACAATGGCATATAAAACAGTTAATTGGGGATTATCAACATGGATTCTTTGTTAAGCGTTCTACATCAACTAATTTGATATTTTTTGTGGAAAGATTATTGAAGGAGCTGAGCATGGGAAATGATGAATGCGACTTTAGTAAAGCATTCGATAAAGTAGCATTTTATTATTAAAACTTAGAGATTATTTTTATATAGATGGACAACTTTTGAAATGGTCAGAATCATATTTAGCTAATCGTTCAATCAGGGTGGTCGTTAATGGATTTACATCTACTGCATGTTTAGCTACGTCTGGAGTCCCACAAGGCTCAATTCTTGGTCCAATTCTATTTTGTTTGTTTATTTGTTTATAGATGACCTAAAACTTATTTTAAGGAACACTCAGTAAGTATATGCAGACGATTTAAAACCTTTTAAGGTTGTTAACTGTAAAGAAGATCAAGCTCTTTTACAGAAAGATATTAATAGACTTGGCAGTTGGTGTGAACAAAACTTAATGGATCTAAACATAAACAAGTGTTACCATATTAAATTTTCTAGGAAACGGAATAAATTAAAAACAAATTATTCAATTTTTAAAAGCATTTTAAAGCAGGTACAAGATGTAAAGGATTTAGGAATATACATTGATTTTGAGATGCGATTTACAAATCATTTAAATTTCATAATCAATAAATGTATAAAAATGATGTCATTTATTTCACGAAATACAAAAGAGTTTAGATCTATAACAGCACTCAAAACTTTGTATTTTGCACTGGTTCGTAGTAACGTAGACTACTGCTCTTTTATTTGGTATCCAATTTATCAAAATAATATACAACGTATCGAAACTATCCAAAAGAAAATGTTGTCTAAACTGTCATATGTTGACAACATTCATTACATTATCAGGAGCTATGATGAAAGACTTGTGCATTACAGTATGATTTCATTAGATAGGCGAAAAAAATTTATGTGCATCATGTTTCTTTAAAGGTTTTGAATAATAGGATTGATTGCCGATCTCTCTTGAATAATACATGTATTAATGTGCCAAGAATGAATGCTAGAGAACAAAACTACAAACCCTTTTACATTCAAACCAGCCGTAACAATTATGGTAAAAGCAGCCCTTTATCGGCAACACTACAAACATTTAACCAATTGTCTCAAGAGTGTAATGCTGATATATTTGCCGATAGCTACTTTATTTTTAAAAGGAAAATTTATAATTATTATTACAACAGAATAATATTTGTAAAATGTTAAAGGAAAATAAATATTAACTTCATATAATAAATATTAACTAACTGTTATAAAAAGTAATATTATATCAATTCTTGCTTTTCAATTAAGGTTTGGAAATATTGTTTTTTTATTGGAAAAGCCCACTTCATTATTTACTGAATAGGCATGTTTATGTATCTAATTTTTTTTTGAGACTGTAAAACTAAATATATATTTTTAACGTATATGTATAATGCTGAGTTTACCTTTATTTTAAATACGTATGTAAATTTATATATTAATTTTTAGTTTTTACATTAATTGGCAATGATGTTCTGTATGTGTTTAGTTGGTAAGCCAGATTAAATAAATAAATAAATAAACTTGCTTAATGTAAATTTAATGTAAATTTAATGAAAATTTTAAATAAGTAATTATTAGGTACTAGTTTGTCCCGCGAATTAGTACTCGCATTCTTTCAAAATGCCTCCTGAAACATTTTTTTTCCTAAGTAAGAGTAAGTTCAAATCCCTCTTCGGACTACAAAACTAGAAATAAAAATATAAAATTAGGTTTCCATCATGTCCATGAATTCATGCATTATCGTGAACCATGCATTTTCGAGATAAAATGTATTCTAATATGTTATCCAGGTAACAAACTATCTGTATTCGAAATTCACGCCAATCCATCCGTTCAGAGGTATTGGTGAGGGCAATATTCAGAAATCTATATATCCAACATTTTAAATTTATAATTATAAGATAGTATACGTACGTTGCTGCGTTGGAAAGAAGGTGACCTCGGCAGCGGTACGCAGAAGTAAACGCGCCGCGAGGTCGTGCCGGCCGCGCTTCACATGTGTTCTCACCTGAACAGTTCACTGTTCATTCACAATTGATATGGCATGTGCTTTTTATTATTATTATTATATTTTCAGGCATATTTTTGACGGGCTAGCCAGACAAAACAGATCGTAGAGTCAATTCACACCTCTTTCACTTTTTTTCAAATTCGTCATTTTCTTCTTACACGCACGCACGTCTAGTACGCTATCCGACTACCCCTGACTCTGTGCGTGTGCTTGTGCTTGTGCGTGCGTGTGTGCGCGTGTGCGGGAGTGCTGCACCGAGGAGTATGTAGGAGTGCAGCAGCGCGGTGTGTGAGTGAGTGCGGTGTGCGGGAGTGCTGCACCGAGCAGTATGTAGGAGTGCAGCAGCGCGGTGTGTGAGTGAGTGCGGTGTGCGGGAGTGCTGCACCGAGCAGTATGTAGGAGTGCAGCAGCGCGGTGTGTGAGTGAGTGCGGTGTGCGGGAGTGCTGCAGCGACCAGTATGTAGGAGTGCAGCAGCGCGGTGTGTGAGTGAGTGCGGTGTGAGTGAGTGCGGTGTGCGGGAGTGCTGCAGCGACCAGTATGTAGGAGTGCAGCAGCGCGGTGTGTGAGTGAGTGCGGTGTGCGGGAGTGCTGCAGCGACCAGTATGTAGGAGTGCAGCAGCGCGGTGTGTGAGTGAGTGCGGTGTGCGGGAGTGCTGCAGCGACCAGTATGTAGGAGTGCAGCAGCGCGGTGTGAGTGAGTGCGGTGTGAGTGAGTGCGGTGTGGTGAGTGCGGTGTGGGAGTGCTGCACCGAGCAGTATGTAGAGTGCAGCAGCGCGGTGTGTGGTGAGTGCGGTGTGGTGAGTGCGGTGTGGGAGTGCTGCAGCGACCAGTATGTAGGAGTGCAGCAGCGCGGTGTGGTGAGTGCGGTGTGCAGGAGTGCAGCAGCGTGGTGTGTGAGTGAGTGCAGTGTGCAGGAGTGCTGCAGCGACCAGTATGGTGGAGTGCAGCAGCGCGGTGTGTGAGTGAGGTGCGGTGTGCGGGAGTGCTGCAGCGACCAGTATGTGGTGAGTGCAGCAGCGGTGTGTGAGTGAGTGTGGTGTGCGGGAGTGCTGCAGCGACCAGTATGTAGGAGTGCAGCAGCGCGGTGTGTGAGTGAGTGCGGTGTGCGGGAGTGCTGCACCGAGCAGTATGTAGAGTGCAGCAGCGGTGTGTGAGTGAGTGCGGTGCGGGAGTGCTGCAGCGACCAGTATGCAGGAGTGCAGCAGCGGTGTGTGAGGAGTGCGGTGTGGGAGTGCTGCAGCGACCAGTATGGTGGAGTGCAGCAGCGCGGTGTGGTGAGTGCGGTGTGAGTGAGGTGCGGTGTGCGGGAGTGCAGCAGCGCGGTGTGTGAGTGAGTGCGGTGTGCGGGAGTGCTGCAGCGACCAGTATGTAGGAGTGCAGCAGCGCGGTGTGAGTGAGTGCGGTGTGCGGGAGTGCAGCAGCGCGGTGTGGAGTGAGTGCGGTGTGCAGGGTGCTGCAGCGGCCAGTATGTAGGAGTGCAGCAGCGCGGTGTGTGGAGTGAGTGCGGTGGTGAGTGCGGTGCGGGAGTGCTGCACCGAGCAGTATGTAGGAGGCAGCAGCGCGGTGGAGTGAGTGCGGTGAGTGAGTGCGGTGCGGGAGTGCTGCAGCGACCAGTATGTAAGTGCAGCAGCGCGGTGTGGTGAGTGCGGTGTGCAGGAGTGCAGCAGCGTGGTGTGTGAGTGAGTGCAGTGTGCAGGAGTGCTGCAGCGACCAGTATGGTGGAGTGCAGCAGCGCGGTGTGTGAGTGAGTGCGGTGTGCGGGAGTGCTGCAGCGACCAGTATGTGGTGAGTGCAGCAGCGGTGTGTGAGTGAGGTGCGGTGTGCGGGAGTGCTGCAGCGACCAGTATGTAGAGTGCAGCAGCGCGGTGTGTGTGGAGTGAGTGCGGTGTGCGGGAGTGCAGCAGCGCGGTGTGTGGGAGTGCTGCAGCGACCAGTATGTAGGAGTGCAGCAGCAGCGCGGTGGAGTGAGTGCGGTGCGGGAGTGCTGCAGCGACCAGTATGTAGGAGTGCAGCAGCGCGGTGGAGTGAGTGCGGTGTGGGAGTGCTGCAGCGACCAGTATGTAGGAGTGCAGCAGCGCGGTGTGTGAGTGAGTGCGGTGTGAGTGAGTGCGGTGTGCGGGAGTGCTGCAGCGACCAGTATGGTGAGTGCAGCAGCGCGGTGTGAGTGAGGTGGTGTGCGGGAGTGCTGCACCGAGCAGTATGTGGGAGTGCAGCAGCGCGGTGTGTGTGAGTGAGTGCGGTGCGGGAGTGCTGCAGCGACCAGTATGTGGTGAGTGCAGCAGCGCGGTGTGTGAGTGAGTGCGGTGTGGTGGTGCGGGAGTGCTGCAGCGACCAGTATGTAGGAGGCAGCAGCGCGGTGTGTGAGTGAGGCAGGTGCGGGAGTGCTGCAGCGACCAGTATGTAGGAGTGCAGCGCGGTGTGTGGAGTGAGTGCGGTGTGCGGGAGTGCTGCAGCGACCAGTATGTAGGAGTGCAGCAGCGCGGTGTGTGAGTGAGTGCGGTGTGCGGGAGTGCTGCAGCGACCAGTATGCAGGAGTGCAGCGACCAGTATGTAGAGTGCAGCAGCGGTGTGTGAGTGAGTGCGGTGTGAGGAGTGCGGTGGTGCGGGAGTGCTGCACCGAGCAGTATGTAGGAGTGCAGCAGCGCGGTGTGTGAGTGAGTGCGGTGTGAGTGAGTGCGGTGTGCGGGAGTGCTGCACCGAGCAGTATGTAGGAGTGCAGCAGCGCGGTGTGTGAGTGAGTGCGGTGTGCGGGAGTGCTGCACCGAGCAGTATGTAGGAGTGCAGCAGCGCGGTGTGTGAGTGAGTGCGGTGTGCGGGAGTGCTGCAGCGACCAGTATGTAGGAGTGCAGCAGCGCGGTGTGTGAGTGAGTGCGGTGTGAGTGAGTGCGGTGTGCGGGAGTGCTGCAGCGACCAGTATGCAGGAGTGCAGCAGCGCGGTGTGAGTGAGTGCGGTGTGGTGGTGCGGTGTGAGTGGTGCGGTGTGCGGGAGTGCTGCAGCGGCCAGTATGTAGGAGTGCAGCGGCGCGGTGTGTGAGTGAGGTGCGGTGTGAGTGAGTGCAGTGTGAGTGAGTGCAGTGTGCAGGAGTGCAGCGACCAGTATGTAGGAGTGCAGCAGCGCGGTGTGTGAGTGAGTGCGGTGTGCGGGAGTGCTGCAGCGACCAGTATGTAGGAGTGCAGCAGCGCGGTGTGTGAGTGAGTGCGGTGTGCGGGAGTGCTGCAGCGACCAGTATGTAGGAGTGCAGCAGCGCGGTGTGTGAGTGAGTGCGGTGTGCGGGAGTGCTGCACCGAGCAGTATGTAGGAGTGCAGCAGCGCGGTGTGTGGTGAAGTGCGGTGTGCGGGAGTGCTGCAGCGACCGGTATGTGGGGTGCAGCAGCGCGGTGTGTGAGTGAAGTGCGGTGTGGTGGTGCGGGAGTGCTGCAGCGACCAGTATGTAGGAGTGCAGCAGCGCGGTGTGTGAGTGAGTGCGGTGTGCGGGAGTGCTGCAGCGACCAGTATGTAGGAGTGCAGCAGCGCGGCGGCGCGGCGCAGGTCGCGCGGCACGGCGGCGCGGCGCGCGCGCAGTGCGGCGCACACGCCGCGCGTCACGTCGCGCGCCTCGCGGTAGCGCCCGCTGCGGCACTCCGCATTCGCTATTATAACCTGCATTTACACCAAATCTCGTATGGAAATTATTTCATTAGTCATACATTCATAAATGCCTACAAAAGTACACATGCCTCTCTCAGTTTTATATATTTAATTTTTTGTTTTATTAACGTCTGAATAAAGATAAGAAAGTTTGTTTAATAACTAGCTTAATAATACTTTAAAACATTTTTAAAAATTACATTGTGAACCTTTACAATGAAAAATACATTATTACAAATGATTCTACAGACATATTTGTTTCTCCGAAAATGTATTTATTTGTTTCTGACCCAGATACATTAAGTTTTACTTGGCTTTAAGGTATGCATTACAACTTGAATAAAAAAACAATAAACATTTGCATCTAAAAATAAGTCACGATAGCCGAGTTGTTGGGTGGTCGGAATTTCGAGTCGGGAGACCAGAGTTCGATCCCCAGGTGGCAGTACCAATGAGTTTTTCAAAAACTTATGTACGAATTTCATCATTGGCTTGGACATAAAGACGGCGACGGGCTCACCACCTGTCACGTTGTCCCAAAAATATCTTCGGTGGAAGGTGGGTCAAAGGGACTTAATTGTCTAGACTTGAACTCTGTCTACCCCTGTATTGGGAATTGTGTGAAGATATTTATTTTTATTTATTTAATAAACATCTGCACGCTATTGCTACTACTGGCGTAGCTAGAGGTTCGAAGAGTGAGAAAATTAAGTTCTTTGGACCCACCATTCACTGAAGACATCTTTTTGAACAGATTATGCGCCTGTCATCGTCTTTAGGTTCAAGCTAACGATATATAAGGAGTGCAGCAGCGCGGTGTGTGAGTGAGTGCGGTGTGAGTGAGTGCGGTGTGCGGGAGTGCTGCAGCGACCAGTATGTAGGAGTGCAGCAGCGCGGTGTGTGAGTGAGTGCGGTGTGAGTGAGTGCGGTGTGCGGGAGTGCTGCAGCGACCAGTATGTAGGAGTGCAGCAGCGCGGCGGCGCGGCGCAGGTCGCGCGGCACGGCGGCGCGGCGCAGGTCGCGCGGCACGGCGGCGCGGCGCAGGTCGCGCGGCACGGCGGCGCGGCGCAGGTCGCGCGGCACGGCGGCGCGGCGCAGGTCGCGCGGCACGGCGGCGCGGCGCAGGTCGCGCGGCACGGCGGCGCGGCGCAGGTCGCGCGGCACGGCGGCGCGGCGCAGGTCGCGCGGCACGGCGGCGCGGCGCAGGTCGCGCGGCACGGCGGCGCGGCGCAGGTCGCGCGGCACGGCGGCGCGGCGCAGGTCGCGCGGCACGGCGGCGCGGCGCAGGTCGCGCGGCACGGCGGCGCGGCGCAGGTCGCGCGGCACGGCGGCGCGGCGCAGGTCGCGCGGCACGGCGGCGCGGCGCAGGTCGCGCGGCACGGCGGCGCGGCGCAGGTCGCGCGGCACGGCGGCGCGGCGCAGGTCGCGCGGCACGGCGGCGCGGCGCAGGTCGCGCGGCACGGCGGCGCGGCGCAGGTCGCGCGGCACGGCGGCGCGGCGCAGGTCGCGCGGCACGGCGGCGCGGCGCAGGTCGCGCGGCACGGCGGCGCGGCGCAGGTCGCGCGGCACGGCGGCGCGGCGCAGGTCGCGCGGCACGGCGGCGCGGCGCAGGTCGCGCGGCACGGCGGCGCGGCGCAGGTCGCGCGGCACGGCGGCGCGGCGCAGGTCGCGCGGCACGGCGGCGCGGCGCAGGTCGCGCGGCACGGCGGCGCGGCGCAGGTCGCGCGGCACGGCGGCGCGGCGCAGGTCGCGCGGCACGGCGGCGCGGCGCAGGTCGCGCGGCACGGCGGCGCGGCGCAGGTCGCGCGGCACGGCGGCGCGGCGCAGGTCGCGCGGCACGGCGGCGCGGCGCAGGTCGCGCGGCACGGCGGCGCGGCGCAGGTCGCGCGGCACGGCGGCGCGGCGCAGGTCGCGCGGCACGGCGGCGCGGCGCAGGTCGCGCGGCACGGCGGCGCGGCGCAGGTCGCGCGGCACGGCGGCGCGGCGCAGGTCGCGCGGCACGGCGGCGCGGCGCAGGTCGCGCGGCACGGCGGCGCGGCGCAGGTCGCGCGGCACGGCGGCGCGGCGCAGGTCGCGCGGCACGGCGGCGCGGCGCAGGTCGCGCGGCACGGCGGCGCGGCGCAGGTCGCGCGGCACGGCGGCGCGGCGCAGGTCGCGCGGCACGGCGGCGCGGCGCAGGTCGCGCGGCACGGCGGCGCGGCGCAGGTCGCGCGGCACGGCGGCGCGGCGCAGGTCGCGCGGCACGGCGGCGCGGCGCAGGTCGCGCGGCACGGCGGCGCGGCGCAGGTCGCGCGGCACGGCGGCGCGGCGCAGGTCGCGCGGCACGGCGGCGCGGCGCAGGTCGCGCGGCACGGCGGCGCGGCGCAGGTCGCGCGGCACGGCGGCGCGGCGCAGGTCGCGCGGCACGGCGGCGCGGCGCAGGTCGCGCGGCACGGCGGCGCGGCGCAGGTCGCGCGGCACGGCGGCGCGGCGCAGGTCGCGCGGCACGGCGGCGCGGCGCAGGTCGCGCGGCACGGCGGCGCGGCGCAGGTCGCGCGGCACGGCGGCGCGGCGCAGGTCGCGCGGCACGGCGGCGCGGCGCAGGTCGCGCGGCACGGCGGCGCGGCGCAGGTCGCGCGGCACGGCGGCGCGGCGCAGGTCGCGCGGCACGGCGGCGCGGCGCAGGTCGCGCGGCACGGCGGCGCGGCGCAGGTCGCGCGGCACGGCGGCGCGGCGCAGGTCGCGCGGCACGGCGGCGCGGCGCAGGTCGCGCGGCACGGCGGCGCGGCGCAGGTCGCGCGGCACGGCGGCGCGGCGCAGGTCGCGCGGCACGGCGGCGCGGCGCAGGTCGCGCGGCACGGCGGCGCGGCGCAGGTCGCGCGGCACGGCGGCGCGGCGCAGGTCGCGCGGCACGGCGGCGCGGCGCAGGTCGCGCGGCACGGCGGCGCGGCGCAGGTCGCGCGGCACGGCGGCGCGGCGCAGGTCGCGCGGCACGGCGGCGCGGCGCAGGTCGCGCGGCACGGCGGCGCGGCGCAGGTCGCGCGGCACGGCGGCGCGGCGCAGGTCGCGCGGCACGGCGGCGCGGCGCAGGTCGCGCGGCACGGCGGCGCGGCGCAGGTCGCGCGGCACGGCGGCGCGGCGCAGGTCGCGCGGCACGGCGGCGCGGCGCAGGTCGCGCGGCACGGCGGCGCGGCGCAGGTCGCGCGGCACGGCGGCGCGGCGCAGGTCGCGCGGCACGGCGGCGCGGCGCAGGTCGCGCGGCACGGCGGCGCGGCGCAGGTCGCGCGGCACGGCGGCGCGGCGCAGGTCGCGCGGCACGGCGGCGCGGCGCAGGTCGCGCGGCACGGCGGCGCGGCGCAGGTCGCGCGGCACGGCGGCGCGGCGCAGGTCGCGCGGCACGGCGGCGCGGCGCAGGTCGCGCGGCACGGCGGCGCGGCGCAGGTCGCGCGGCACGGCGGCGCGGCGCAGGTCGCGCGGTTTTTGGATAAAACCCATTGGCACGTGTCTGGGAATCGATCTCAGGACTCACCGACTGACCCGAACTCCAATCACCCAATCACTCGACTGTCGTGACTATGTATACTCGTATACGAAGCATATGCTTTAAAAAAAAAACAATATAAGAAAACTAATATTGAGCACAATTTCTTCTTAAATTGGGCACTTAAGATAGAAAATATCTCACCGCAGTTTTCGCGGCCTCGGTGAATTGCCGTTTAGCCATGTACAGCCGGAATAGATGTCGAGGATCTCTAGGAGTTCCATCCGTCTCACCCAACAAAAACTCTATCAACCTGGTACCAAAAATTTTAAATTTTAACAACAACAAAAATTTTACACATGATAATTTTTTCATTCTTTCTAATTTTATCTTCTATGACGAGCTCCGTAGACTAGTGGCGTAAACACCGGTTCAAGGGGTCGCCATCTCGAACTCGCGGGTTCGATTCCCGATTGGGTCAAAGTAGAAAAAACACTTTTTCTATATTTTTTATTCGGGGCAGGGGGTTTGTGGTGCCCTCGTTGTGTCCAATTCCCATACCACAAGTGCTTTAGTATCTTACATTGGGATCGGAGTAATGAATGTCATATTGTCCCTATTGATATATTTATATATTTATTTATTTTTCTTTCGCAATACTCTGTGGTCTAGACAAAATAGCCTGTGATGAATAGTTAGCCTGTTAATGTCTTAGAGTCCAAGTCAACGATATAACGATACAAAGCGTACATAACTTTAAACAAAAGTCATTTGTACGAATCTCTTCAAGATTGCAGACTGTGTGATATTTTTTATTTTCTATTTCGAGTAATGAATATTAGGCAGTACCAATCTCGCACGAGATTAAATATTAAGTTATTTTTTTCTAAATACACAATCTAATATATAAAATACTCGTGTAGCGGTGTTTGTAGTTAAAGTTGTTATTGAAAAAGTTACTTCGCAACACTCCGCATGCAAATATAAAAAGGTATATGTTACCTGGTCCGAAGTGAAGAAGAGCACCACCCTCCCTCCCACAGATGCATGCACTAATTCCACTGTATGCACCACCACCACTACACTCAAACCTACCTGGTTTCCCACCAACGAAAACGCGACACGTGTCTCTTCTCAAAACAAGGCATTATCAAGCGAGTAGACTCTATGATGAGCGACTCGTCCGCCTATATATACAAAAGGTATATGTTACTCGCAGCCGCGGGAGGTCTCGCGAAATTTTTCAATAACAACTTTACAATGAATTTCCGCAAAGTAACGCCTGAGTCAATTAACTATTTGTAGTTAAACTCCTTTGTGTGCAAATTGGGTAGGTCTAAAAATCGGACATCTATTCATTTCCCCTAAATGTTAAAGATACCCTAATTTTTTTTAATTTAGATAATTTCGTTTTATATTTTATTATAAAGCATTAAAATACATGCAACCCTCTTCCCTTGCCCTACTTACCTACCCTTGCAAACATTGTTTTGCAATAAAAAAATAAGGGTTGATCCCTTATTTTTTTATTGCAAAACAATGTTTGCAAGGGTCAACTAGTATTTTTAATAACATTTAAATTTCATAAATATGAATGTTTAAAGCATCTATTACATCTAGATTAGTAGGTCAAGTAAAAACTTTGTTAATGGAGACAAAAGTTCTAAAAATAAATGATACATTGTCCGGGATCAAATAATATATTATGATTTATTTATCCAATTACCTTCTACTCAGCCTGTCGTCATCACTCGCAGCAGCCGCATCTATAGCAATACTAATTCCTTCATTCTCTTCTTCTTCTGTCCCGCCGGTCTTCAATAAATGCGACATAGCTTTACTATACTCTCCAGCGTGGAAATAGAACTTTCCTGCCAGCAAATGATTCTTCTCACCCTCGAAATGCAAAGCTAGACTTTTGAAGTCCTCAGGACGCGCTTGCGAGGTCTGTATAAGAATTTCACCATACAACTGCAGCTTCCCGTACTTGCGCGCTAACTGAAACGCTTCCTCATAACAAAGGGAGATGACTAAAAACTTTATTGCTGATGTTGGATCGTCGTTATTTTGGAAATAATTCGCAACCATCTTAGCGCCTTGTATTGACTTTGTCTCTTGAACTAAATTTACGGCCTCGTCTATGTCGTCCAATTTCTCCAAGTTTAATCTTATAGCGGCCTCATAATCTTGAGCTTTGAGATATGATTTCAGCGCTTCGCTGTATCTTCCCTCTGCTTCTTTAGCCTTCGCGTATTGTAAGTGAATGCTAGGTGAATTTATTTTCGGCAGCAGTGTCTCGACCTTAAGCCAAGACTTCAGTTTAATGTACAACGAGGCGGCCTTTTCTGTGTTGCCAGCGTGATCGTACAAAGCAGCCGCATGACTGTAATGTTTCTCTTCCTCGAGCAACTGAGCACATTCCTTCAATAAGGAGGTATCGTGCGAGTACTTCATAGCAGTGGTGACGCCTTTCATTATATCCCCGCAACGAATAGACATTCTAGCGATACCCGCTTCGCATTTAGCGTTGTGCTCCTTTACTTTTATATCATCTGAATTTTCATTTATAATGCTCTTCTCGTAGTTTGCGAGCGCTTCGTGATAATCGGCTCTGTAAATAAAAAAAATACATTGTACGACGGATGTATGTACGCACGTGTGCGCGTGTATGTATACGCACGTGACCTCGAGGTGGTGCGCGCAGGGCAAGCGGCCTGCGCGAGCTGCGCGTGTCTGTGTGTGTACGCACGTGAGCTGCGCGTGTCTGTGTGTGTACGCACGTGAGCTGCGCGTGTCTGTGTGTGTACGCACGTGAGCTGCGCGTGTCTGTGTGTGTACGCACGTGAGCTGCGCGTGTCTGTGCGTGCCTGTGTGTACGCACGTGAGCTGTGTGTGTACGCACGTGAGCTGCGCGTGTCTGTGTGTACGCACGTGAGCTGCGTGTCTGTGTGTACGCACGTGAGCTGTGTACGCACGTGAGCTGTGTGTGTACGCACGTGAGCTGCGCGATGTCTGTGCGTGCCCCTGTGTGTACGCACGAGCTGCGCGTGTCTGTGTACGCACGTGAGCTGCGCGTGTCTGTGCGTGCCTGTGTGTGTACGCACGTGAGCTGTGTGTGTACGCACGTGAGCTGCGCGTGTCTGTGCGTGCCTGTGTGTGTACGCACGTGAGCTGTGTGTGTACGCACGTGAGCTGCGCGTGTCTGTGCGTGCCTGTGTGTGTACGCACGTGAGCTGTGTGTGTGTACGCACGTAGGCTGCGCGTGTCTGTGCGTGTCTGTGTGTGCCTGTGTGTGTACGCGTGAGCTGTGTGTGTACGCACGTGAGCTGCGCGTGTCTGTGCGTGCCTGTGTGTGTACGCACGTGAGCTCCAGGTGGTGCGCGCGGTGCGCGTGCAGCGCGGGCGCGCGCGCGGGGCAGGCGGCCTGCGCGAGCTGCGCGGCGCGCGCCCAGTCCCCGCGCGCGGCGTGCAGCTCCACCGCGCGCGCCGCGCCCCGCGCCCCGCCCGCCCCCTCCAGCCACCGCGCCCCCGCCTCCGCGCGTCCGAGGCACGCGCACAACGTGCCGCTGGCAAAGAGAACGTGCCAATAACAGCCCGTGATGTTATTTGATAAAATGATATTAATTTGTTGATGACAGGATCAATATCATAAAAAGTTTAATAACGAAACAATATTCTTAAATCTCTTTTTGTAAACGACTTAAAATTCATTACTTTTTTTTCTTATCACTTCTATGTACTATTTCTATTAGTTAGAACCTATCATTGGCAACTTCGTGACAATACATATTTAAAACAATACAATTTAGCTGTTGTTTTCCTGATGCAGAATTTAGAATGTGACAAATGGAAAGTTGCCGGAAGAGATCAGCTTTTCACAATCGCTCTTAATGTGTCAAAGTTTAAGAATACAGAGTCTTGATGATTTTTTTTATATTTTTTATATTCTTATAATAAACAAACAAAGGTTATTTACTATTACGGTGTACATGATCAGCATAACCAAAACCTCTAAAGATATTTCTATACCTGTATAAAGTAATTAACTTAAATCTGAAGACAAAAGTATTTAAATAACTAATACAAAATTATGGTAGATAGCTGGTAGATATAGATAGAAAGTACAAAACATAACACGTAAGCCAATTCAGTTTAATGGTAATATCCAGTATCTGTAAATCTATACAAGTTGATCCGTAAGATTATTAACTAAATTAATACAAAATTGTTTTAAAATAAACGACAACCAGTAAAAAAATAAATAATGAACAGAATAAAACTGAACACTTACCATAGTATTGACAGCTCCTCTATATGAGATGCGTCTTCTAGAGCCCACACCATAGCAACATCGCTGAGACGTGTGTACACCCGTATTGCTGATCAAAGAAAAAATTAAAATAGCTTAAGGTTAAGCCTCTCAAAAATATTCTTTAAAAGAAAATTCGAGTTTGTGAGAATTTAAAATGTTCTCCAGTACAATGTTTCTGAATATAAACTTATTTTGATGCATTTAGTAGATGGTAAAACGATTGCGTGCGCCACGTAACTGCGACATGGTCATTGATATGCAATTTTAACCGTAATATGTAAAAGTTTTTAATTATAGAATTACCACCAGTCATAATAGCCGAGTATTTGGGGGATCGGTATTCGAGTCAAAAGACCCGAGTTTGATCCTCAGTGGTAGGCTCGCAACCATGATTTTTTTCAAAAACTTAAGTACGAATTATAATCGTTGGCTTGCAACAAAGACTACGACTGCTCACCACCTGTAATGTTGTTCCAAAAATGTCTTCGGTGGAAGGAGGGTCGAAAATTTTTAATTGTCAATACCTCTGTCTACCTCCGTATGTTTATTATTATGATTTTGACCATGTGAGGCATACTTGTGTTGTTCAGTTAAACCTTATATAATTTACATCTTTCCTGTTGCTTTTGAGACATCACGGTCCAACACAGTATTTCCCATTAGGTATTTTAATTAACTTACTTTTTAATTTTTTTTTTTACTTATTATTGGATTTTAGTGATTTAAAAAACGCATCGCGTATTTTATTTTCAGATGATATCCTGGCGCCTCACAATGCGGACACCCTTGAAAGCTTACATCAGAAGCATCCTAAGGCCAATTCCTCCTTGCTTCTACCGTCGCCACCTGATCCTTCTTATCAGCCATTACAAGTTTCGGAAAAAGATACTTTAGAGGCAATTATGTCTTTGTCAAACGGCTCTGCCGGCGGCATTGACGGAATTACGCCTCAACATCTGAAATATCTTCTATCTGAAATCGCGTCCGCCGGTGACGCCGGCCGAATTCTTTTGGGCGACATAACAAAATTAAGTAATTTTATGCTTTCTGGCAATGTAAATCCCAATTTTGTTAAAATCATAATTGGAGCAAGGTAATGTGCCTTTAAAAAAAAAGATAACGGTATCCGCCCTATAGCTGTTGGTTCCACTTTTAGACTTCTAAATTAGCATGTAGTCACATAACCTCCGATCTAAAGTCAAAATTTCAACCTATTCAGTTAGGCTTCGGTAGCAGAGGAGGTTGTGAGGCAGCTGTACATTCAGTGCGTACTTTTTTAACGAATTGTCAAACAGATGTTCTCTTGAAAGCTGACCTTAGGAAAGCCTTTAATACCCTCGACAGCTCAACCCTGCTGAAGGAGGTTGCGAAACATACCGCGGAAATTTATCATTACGTTTGGCAATGTTACAGTCAAAACTCTAATTTATTTTACGAAAATTATTTAATTGACTCAGCCGTTGGAGTTCAGCAGAGCGATCCACTGAGCCCAGCATTGTTTAGTTTGGGAATTCAACCGATTATTTCAAAGTTGAAATCCAAACTCAATGTTTGGTACCTAGATGACGGAACCCTAGGAGCATTGCCAGATGACGTGCAAATTGATCTTCAAAAATTATTAAAAATTTTAAAAACATTGGCCTTGAATTAAATAATACTAAATGTGAACTTTTCATTCCTGACCGTTTGTCTTCTCATACTTTTGTTTCAAAATTTTAACAATATATCTCCTGGCATTAAAGTAACTGAGGCGGATTCTCTTTATCTCCTTGGAGCGCCGTTATTTATAGAGAGTATGAAACCTCTTTTCAAAGTAAAATTTGATCAATTTTTAGGACATGTTAATAAACTGTATATTCTTAATTCTCATATAGCGCTTACTATTTTAAAATATTGCGTTCTTGTTCCTAAATTTCACGATAGCCGTGGTTGGGTGGTCGGAATTTCGAGTCAAGAGACCCGAGTTCGATCCCCAGGTGGCAGTACCAATGAGTTTTTCAAAAACTTATGTACGAATTACATCGTTGGCTTGGACATAAAGACGGCGACGGGCTCACCACCTGTCACGTTGTCCCGAAAATATCTTCGGTCGAAGGTGGGTCAAAAGTACTTAATTGTCTAGACTAGACCTCTGTCTACCCCTGTATTGGGAATTGCGTGAAGATATTTATTTATTATTTATTTGTTCCTAAATTTACTTATTTACTCCGCTCGAGTCCGCAGAGTAAGGTTTTAAAAATGTAGGGTTTTAAAAAATCAGAACATTTCCATATGTTCTGATTTTTTAAAACCCTACATTTTTTAAAACCTTAATCTCAAAATAGCTTAGGAAAAAATTCTAAATTTATCTTTAGTCTCATCTAGCTGGACTCAAGCTACTTTACCAGTTAGATTTGGAGGTATCGGTATAAGAGAGGTTTTAAATATTGCGCTGCCGGCTTTCCTTGCCTCCGTACACAGTGTTCATGAATTGTCACGTAAAATTCTTAAGAATGATTTGGACTTGACCTTTGCTACCGAGGCAAGAGAAGCATGGTTACGTCTCTGTCCCGGCGAGGACATTCCACTGGAACTTAACTCACAAAAACGATGGGATATCCCGTTGGTTCAGAATGTGCAGAAATGCTTACTAAACAATTTTCACTGTGACAGAGACCGCGCCCGCTTTCTAGGTGTTTCGACAAAGGAATCCAGTTACTGGCTACATGCTTTACCATCAAGTAACCTTAGTACATTACTGGATAACGAAAGTTTACGAATAGCAGTAGGAATACGATTGGGAGCATCGATTTGTCAACCACATCGATGTCCTTGTGGCAGCGACGTCGACGAGTTAGGCCTCCACGGACTTTCATGCCAAAAAAGTGCCGCCAGACTTTCTAGTCACGGTTCCTTGAATGAAATCATCCTTGAATGAAATCATCCTTGAATGAAGTCATCCGAAGGGCTCTTGTTTCTATAAATATTCCCTCGGTTTTAGAGCCTTGTGGAATATTTAGGGAGGATGGTAAGAGACCCGACGGCTTAACTTTAATCCCTTGGGAGAGAGGCAAAGCTCTTGTGTGGGACGCAACCTGCGTCGATACATTAGCGGCCTCTCATATCAAGGGTACTTCGATAAGGGCTGGGGCGGCATCAGAGGCAGCTAAATCGGGTAAATGGCGGAAATAAAAGTCTTTGAAAGGAGACTATACATTTGTTCCATTTAGATCGAGACAATCGGTCCGTGGCGACCCCGCGCGATGCAGTTTCTAAAAGGAATTGTATCCGCGACTGATCGTTGCCGCTGGTTCTTTTCTCGCTCAACGGTTAAGTCTAGCCATTCAACGTGGAAATGCAGCCAGCGTTCTAGGTACCATGCCACGAGGAGTAGAGCTCTACGATTATAATAGTTTTTAGTTAATAAGTATTGTAAATATTAACATAATTTTCTCTGTAAATAAAGTATCACAATTACTTTTAAAACCAAGGCGTTGACTACAGGTGATATTGTTTCATAAATATAATATAATTATGTATTTTAGTTTTATTCTATAAAGCATCCTATCGGGACACCACCAAGGAGAGCGACATTTTTAACTTCAACATATCCTATAATTTTACATTACACAAGATTCGTCCATTATATACAATCCATTTCCAACTCCAAAAAACATATATTTTAAGATAAACGGTAGTTTTGTTCATAACATCCAAAGATATATTATAATATAATAAATAAAAATATCTTCACGCAATTAACCCAATACAGGGGGAGAGCCCGTCGCCGGCTTTATGTCCAACCCATGGTATAATTCGTGCATAAGTTTTTGGAAAACCCATAATTTTTTGAAAAGCGATATAGAAAAGATTAAGTTAAACAACTATTTTCATAAGCACTAAATTTTAATGGTGCGGGGCTGGCCCTATCTTTAAAATGAATCACGAGATCACAAATTATTTACACGAGCGACCTGATGTTGGTCAGTTGTACCTTGAAATACAACAGATAAAGGCGACTCAACTTATACATATACATATATAGATAGGGACAACATCACATACATTGCTCTGATCCCAATGTCAGATGCATTTGAGGTATGGGAATCGGAAACGACGAAGGCACCACAACCCCCCAGACCCGAAAAAATATAGAAAGTCGTTTTTCTACATTGATCCGACCGGGACCTCGAGATGGTGACACCTAGAAAACCGATGTTTACGCCCCTCGTCCACGGAGGTCGTCTATTATTATTGACATTAACATTTATCGATAGTATTAATATAGATATACTCTCGTAAATATTTATATGCATCCATACAAAAAAGAAACGGTAAAACGGCTCAACAGTGGTAGAGCCATGCATCAGCTTTTGTTGTCGCATGAATGGGCCGGCTCGACCGGGGAAGTACCATGACCTCACGTAATACCGGCGTGAAGTAGAAGTCTAACAAACTTCTGCGTTTCGTCTGGTGAGTGCAGGTAACCCGTGGCTCGCACACCCCCGTCCCCCAATTCTGGGGGAGGGGGGCACTCTAAGGCCGGCAACGCATCTGCTATGCCTCTGGTATTGCGGGTGTTCACGGGCGGCGGTAATCACTTACCATCACGTGAGCCACCTGCTCGTTTCCCTCCATTTTCTATAAAAAAAAACATATAACATAATGTTCTTTACAAATATGACATCAATCAAGACATATCACACTTACCAAACTCGACGTTCAAATCGGCGATGGCCGCTTCCCCCATTCTTCTCCACAACTTCGGCTCGTCCACCGCGTCGCAGAACAGCCAGGCCTCGCCGAACCTACGCAGCAGCAGCAGTTTCCCGATGTGCCTCCGTTGGTTCGCCAGACGCTTCTCGGTGTCGGCGTCCGCCAGCCCGCCAGTGTTGTGCGACTCGAGGGCCACTTTCGCTATACTGAAATAATAATAAAAAAAAACTTCACACCATCCCCTCCCAATACAGGGTTAGACGGTGCTCTGGACAATTAAGACGACACATTAAATTATATTGAACCGTTAGCTTGGACACTAACAAGGCCAACTGTCACGTTGTCACAAAATTAGCTTCGATGAAAGGTGTAATTTTCGCTGCCACTGTATAGCACCCCATTTTTTTCTGCGGGTGTCCCAAGAGACTGATCTCCTTGAAATATAGTTGGCTCCCGAAAAATTGCGACTGAAAAATCATCATCTCAAAATATACTCGTACCTGTGAGGGTCAGCTGCATCTAAGGTGCAGGTTGTATGGTACTGCAATCGCCAATCCGCTTCCTAAACGTGGCGATTACGGGAAACTCTCCTGTACGTTAAGGCTTATGCCATGCAGTGGACCTATACAAGCCGTTAGAATGATTTAAAAGGAACCAAGCAATATGTGACAAAGCAGACTTCACTATACTACAGAAATAAAATCATTAACACTTACGTCCCACCACTAGCGTAACAATAAGCATCTCCTGAGAACAATATCAGTGGGATGTAGTCAGGCAGTAAGCTGGTAGAAGTCACGAAGTCCACATGTGAACCTTCAGTAGAGGTAGCTGCGAAATAGTACGTCTCAATCGCCTCGTCCGTATACATCGCGAATACATTTCGCTCCGAGAGACAAATATCCCAGATTGCGCCCCTGGAATGTTTATTAGAAAAATTATTTTGTAATCAATGTCAATTAACAATTTATAATGATTTTAGACTGAATATCAAGAAATTTGTTATAAAAATTTAAACCATGGTTGACGTAAGCGCTTACCTGACATTAACAGAAATCGCTCACCTGACGCAAACATACGTTGCTCACCGGATGCAAACATACGTTGCTTACCGGACGCAAACATACGGCACTTACCTGACGCGCGCGGGCGCGGCGCGCTGCACGGCGCACAGGTCGCCGGCGGCGGGCGAGTACACGTGCGCGCGGCCGCGCTCGTCCAGCACGCACGCGCGCGCGCCGCTTATGTCGCAGAACACACCGGTAAAGCCGCACGTGTGCTTGTATCGTACACACGTTCGCCACTCTTCCACTCCAAAGTATTCTATGTGGCCTTGCTGAAATGAGCAAATGAATCGATTTAAATTGAATTATTTAAAATCAAATTGAATTATTTAAAAAACAAACACTATCAAACTCACATCAGTAACAAAAATGAAAAAGTCGCTCGCCAGGTGAATATCCACTATTTTAGCGCCCTGCATATGCGGCTCCGGGAAGAGTATGGCATCGCGCTCTGCCTGCGAGGGTTCTGGTTGTTCTATCTGCACAGAAATGAGCATACAGCTTACACGTGACCTTACGCGAACATTCTTAACAATGACTAATGCGTGGTTTTAACCTAGGACGGTACTCACAGAGTGCAGCATGGCCCGACCCTGGAACAAGGCCGCGGCGTACTCGCCAGACATACGCACGGCTCCCACCGCGGCCGGGTACTGCCGCGTCGAGGCCGCGCCGCCACCCAGCGGCTGGTACCAAGCATGCGCCCCGCTTACGCAGCACACGTGCGACCCGCCCAACGCAATCGCCGTTGGCTCCGTGGGCAACGTGTATGTAGCCAGGGCTACAGGCTCGGCTTAAAAAAAATTAATCCTATAGAAATTGCATAGGCTTTCTGCAATCAGCTGATCAGTTGCTTGAAATCGTGAAAAATCGAGTTCACCGAGGAACACGTTATCATATTATCATCGCAACTGCCTATAAAAATCAATTGCAGAACAGGTTTACCATAATCGCCACGCCACGCCACGCAAGTAGATAGACGTTCGCAGGACCGTATACAATGAACTTTAGACCCTGCTGCCCGTTACTGGCTACGTGAATTATTTTTTTCCGATATTTATCAAGATCCCACCATCTGTCGATAGCCAATTACATTAGAAAGGTTTTGTCCTTGGTCGCCTTTTACGACACGTCACGCAGAAGGACACACGACACGAAGTAAGAAAGGAATTTATATCGAAAACCGCAGCCGTTGTATCGAGTTCCATAAATCAAAAACAAGCTCCCGATTTGCTTTCCTTCTAGGTTGTACCTAGGCTGAACCTAAAAAGAATGCAACTGTGCAATTTGATAAAAAAAATCGATTTATATGTTTTTAATTTTCATGATGAGCGACATTGGTTGGCGATGGGGGTCATTTTAGAAGCGTGCTCGTCGCGACCCCTGCCAGCCCTTTTCAGGTCTGCAATTCTACACAGCTGCGCACCCATGCCAACGAGGGTTAGGGCGTCCCCCCAAGGCGACGCACACCAGTTCGTCCCCGTTGGTGTGGAATGCAGCGCGCAAAGCGGCGATGCGGACCGCCACCCGTCACGCACAGCCCTACACGGCGGAAGGTGGAGGACGGAGTGCAGAGTTGGCACGTGGTATGTTAGAGAAGGCATGAGAGATAAGACGAATGAGTTGATTGAAATAATGAAAGAAAGAGAATTAGATGTCGTGTGTTTGTCGGAGACCAAGAGGAAGGGCAGCGGTACTGAAGAGCTCCCTGGCGGGGCATTTCCTCTATGGTCCGGAATCCCGGAGAGCGAGAGCGCCTGCCTGGGAGTGGGGGTGCTGCAGTCATCTTGGTTGGTCGATGTTATGACTGAATATAAGGTTGTGAACTCGAGACTTCTCTGGGTTCGCTTTAAATTGGGACTGGCGAAGTTATTCCTTTTGGCTGTTTACGCCGGTAGCTTCGTCGTCCAGAGCTGAGCTGGAGGAGTTTTGGGAGAATGTAAGAGAAGTTCTAGACTTGGTTAGAGGAAACGAAAGAATTGTTGTATGTGGTGATTTGAATGGATGGGTTGGTACCGCTCGGCCAGGGTACGAGTCGGTGCTTGGAATGTTTGGTGATAAAAGGGTTAACGATGCTGGCAAGCTTATATAGGGAAAAGGGTCTTCTTGTGATAAACACTATGTTTAGTCACAAGAAAATCCACTAGAACAAGAGAGAATGAGAGAAGTATGATCGATTTATTCCTGGTGGATGACCGACTGCGAAAACAGGTGATGGATACGCGAGTGTTCCGGGGTGCTGACCTGGGAACGGATCACTGTCTAGTAATTACTAGATTTAGGGGTCTGTTCTCGGGTTGGCGCCACCGGACGGCGATACCAGAACCACAGTCGGTCGGTAGCATCCGCAGCTGGAAGCTTCAGGAAGCTGACACTAGGGATAAATATCAAGCAAGGGTAGCCGAAAAGCTGGACAACATCGATGTCAGGAAAGAATGTGTGGAAGAAATATGGCAGAGCCTTAGAGATGGAATGGTTAGTGCAGCGGAAGACGTGTGTGGAACTGTGAAAAGAGGTAGTAGTAAAAAGGGTGATGCATGGTGGAATGACGAAGTGAAAGAAGCAGTAAATAAGAAGAAGAAAGCATGGTTAGACTACTTGGCCTCTGGTAATGATAAGGATATAAGAGAGAAGAGGAAAGAAAGATATAAGCTCCAGAAAGTTCACACGAAAGCATTGATTGATGAAGTGCGTGAAAGGAGTAGAATGAAAGCGGACGAAAGGTTGTCGCACAACTTCAAGGAGAACTCCAAACTCTTCTGGAAAGAGGTTGGAAGGACCCGGAGTGGTGCGACAGCCTTAAGAATGAATAGTGCTTTAGGGAACCAATGACGTCCTCTCAGAAAAATCGGACGTCATGCAGCGATGGAGCGAATTTTATAGAGAGATGTATGCGTGTGATGATCTTAGTGGGGGATCCGGGGGTGATGCCGTGACTGGTACGCCAGACTCGGACCTCGATGACACTGAGGTCATCAGTATGAAAGAGATTGAATGTGCGATTAGAAGTTTGAAATGTGGTAAGGCTGCGGGACTAGACAGAGTTACTGCTGAAATGGTCAAGTATGGTGGGTCACGCGTCTGGGACAGCTTTCATCTGCTGTGTAATTTGTGCTGGCGAACGGAGGCTGTTCCGGATGATTGGCGATCCGCGGTCATTGTGCCTTTATATAAAGGTAAAGGTTTACATTATGACTGCGGGTGCTATCGGGCGATCAGCTTGACCAGTTTAGCAAGTAAAGTTTACTCGAAGGTTTTGACACGTAGGATGCAAGAGAAATCGGAAAGATTTCTATGGGAGGCACAATGCGGATTTAGACCTGGAAGGGGATGCACGGATCAAATGTTTTCTCTCCGCATGATCACGGAGAAGCTTCTGGCTGCTAACCAGAGGATATTCTGTGCTTTTGTGGATCTTGAGAAAGCATTTGATAAGGTTGTAAGGAAGAAAATGTGGGAACTGTGGCCGGGGTATGGTGTGGATGGTCGATTGCTAAGGGCTGTGCAGTCAGTTTACAGTGACTGTGAAGCCTGTGTGTGGGTAGGGCATGACCTGTCACCCATGTTTAGCGTCCAAACGGGCGGAAAATCAGGGTTGTGTCATGTCTTCCTGGCTGTGCATACTGTATCTCGACAGCTGTTTACAGAAGCTGAAAGATAGCTGTTTTGGTGTGAAATTGGGTGACATAAAAGTAAATTGTTTGCTATATGCTGATGATGCAGTGCTTATTGCACCATCAGAGGCAGAACTGCAGGCATTAGTCACGTGTATGAAAGAAGAATGTGAAATTAATGGTCTCCGTTTGAATGCTAATAAAACTAAGGTTCTGGTATTTGAAAGGGACGAAGAAAGAACGAAGTGCAAATTTGGGTAAATCAGGAATGTCTAGAACAGGTGAATGAAATTGTATACTTGGGGAGTGCGTTTAGCCGGGATGGAAGATGTGATTTAGATGTGGACAGGCGTGTCGCTGCCGGTAACAAAGTCAATGGTGCCCTGACTGCGTTAATCAAAAGGCAAGGCGTGGTGAAAGTGCACGCCGTGCAATACATAGCGCAGTGTTGGTACCGACTTTGTTATATGGCAGCGAAACCTGGGTATGCCAGAAGAAGCATAAAAGCAGGTTGAATGCAGTGGAGATGCGATCTCTTCGTAAAATGTGCGGCCTTACCATGGCCGACCGAAAGTGAAACGAAGAGATTCGCAATATAGCAGGTTTGAAAGATGACCTTGTCTCAAAAATGTATAAGGGCGTGCTTCGATGGTTTGGGCACGTTGAGCGAATGAGTGAAGACCGAATGGTGAAGAAAATATATAGTGCGAAAGTTAATATTAAAAGGTGTCGAGGTAGACCGAGACTAACTTTCGAAGACCATGTGAGCAAATTGCTCGAAGTCGAGAGTACTCGGATACCTAGACGTGCATGTATGAAGAAGATGATGAATCTGAAAGAAGCGAAAGAATTATGTAGGGATCGTGACACATGGCGATCTTTTCTCTCTGGCTACCCCGTCAGGGATTGTGCGTGAAGATAAATAATAATAATAATGAGCGACGCGACTCACCGGCGGTTTCCGACTCGTCAGCCGGCGCGACGCACTGATACACGGTGGCCTCCGCGAGGTTGGTGAGCGCGAGCGCGCGCGCGGCGTACGCGGCGTGCAGCGGCGGCAGCGCCGTCACGTACACGCACAGCCGCGCGCGCGCCGCCGCCGCCAGCAGCCGCCCGTCGCCGCTCCACGCGCACCGCTCCGCGCCGCCCGCGCCGCCCGCCGCGCCCGCCGCCGCGCCGTCGTGCCACAGCGAGATCAGCTGCAGTCTGGCGGGCGGCCACGCACATACACACAGGCAGGGACAACGTCACGTACATTGCTCCGCTCACAGTTTGCAAAGGCACGTTCCGGATCCGGGGAAATTTAGAATGTGGTTCTTGCATTAACCGCACTCGTCCACGGAGGTCGTCATGCTGATACTACCTCGAACCCTTCTACCCCTTCCCATACAAATGGTTAACAAGCGTATAAACAAAATGCGCTACTACGTATAAGTAAGCCCTAAATTCGGTTAGTAACTTGCATGATACTGACAGCCCTCATGCCGAGCGTGTATTGAAGAGAAAGAAACAGCGACCGAAGCGTTCTTGAGGTGTCCAACGGTCGCGGTAAAGCTAGGTAACTTAGGACGCCGAGTTTACTCCTTTGAAGGTAATTGGTAACTTTAAACCAGCCCGCCCAAACTACAGTTGTTTTTTTTTATATTATTCTATGATTTATATTATTCTTAAAAAAAAATAATTTATAATGAAAATAAAATAAAATTCTTGTCATAACAAGAATTTTATTTTATTTTCATTATAAATTTTTTTTTATAGGGAAGGAAGGCATACGAGCAGGTGGCTCACGTGACGGTAAGTGATTACCGCCGCCCATGAACACCTACAATACCAGAGGCATATCATCTCGGGCTCTGTAGCGGTGCAATCGGTAATAGCCCTTCGACCCCCCCCCCCCCCACCCCTTCGACCTAGGGAAACACCCGACAAGCGGCGGCCAACGTTCGAAAGGACATTAATGAAGAGGGACCTTTTCGATCACACGAAGTCGGTGATACTACCTCCCCGGGACAGCGCCAAAACCGAGATACCACGGCCGCTACCTCGCACACGAGCCTCGCCCCCGACCCCTGCGTCTACCGACCGGCGATCTGAGTATCGCCAGGTTGAAGACACAGAGATCCTGCACGGGTTACTAGCCGCAAGACGTCGCACGCCGCCGGAGATTGACGCCCCACAACAGGAGAAACGCCACAAAACTCCAGTACGGCACGAACAACCACCCCAATCGCCATCCTCATCCTCCTCGTCGGAGTATTCCCCAACCACAGAAGCGCAAGTCGAAGAGGAGGGGGAACCAGCACTTTACCCGGGAGGATGGGACTCAACCGAGTACGCCGGACTTACACCTTTGGAAAGCGAGGTCGGAAATACGGTTGCTGTACCCGGCGCTAGTTGTGTAACATAACTCAGCACGGGCCCGGCAAACAGTATAAATACCGGAGATACGGACCTCGCAAACATCGAGACGACACATGATGCCCCCCCACCCCCTCCTACAAACCTCCGAAGCGGGGTTAGCGTGCAGAGGGGGGTCGCCTCGACAATTCTAATAGAGCCAAAGAGGGGCGTGGCTCAAACCCGCTCTACCCCGTCTCCCTCCGGAATGGAGGTAGAGCCAAAATTAATGTCACCGGTAGAGACGCCGGTCGTCATAGAGCCTCTGGTAGACTCCAAGGCTGGCTGCCGCCTATGATGCCCAAACGTAGGGGGGCCCTCCGCACCCGGGAACATCTACATCGTCATACGCTGCGATAGCAGCAGCACCCAAGCGCCCACGAAGTCCACCCGTGCCATCACCAAGGAAGGTGGTGGACAAGGAAAAGGAGGATAGCAAATATCCTCCTATAATTGTTGAGAGCCTACCAGAGTGGGCAAAACACTTCCGTGCGCTACATAACATCTTGGGCACGCGCCGAATGCACGCCCCTACGGGAAAGGGGTAAGATTTCGTTCGCATTCGGCAAGAGATATAGGAAGGTGCAGAAGTACCTGACGGAGCGCAGCAAGGAGGACGCAGCGCTCGCATGGTACTGCTATGCACCAACCGCCGAGTTGCCCACTAAGGTGGGGCGGACACACTGAGCTTTCCCGTAACGTTTGTGAGGGCAATGCCCCCCGAAGAAAGGGAGACCGGGTTGCCTCTTTCACATTAAGCTCAACCACCTTAGCCAAGAGGAGCTCAAGAGGCTGATGATGAAGTGCACGAGCTCCTCTACATGCTAGGAGTGACCATAGACGTATGGCAAGGCAGGGAAGGCCCGGCTTAATGCCACCGCTGCCAGGGGTTTGGACACTCCTCGGCTAACTGCTTTCGCCCTGTGAATGCGTCAGATGTGCCGGGGAACATATTTCAGCAGACTGCTCCAAACCCAGGGATGGGCCACCGCGCCAGCTGTGGTAAGACTCACTCGGCAAACGACAGATGCGCTGTTATTCAGCGCATCGCCCGAAAGAGGGGTATTAGAATGCCACCTCCCATCCCGCCCCCGCCGGCACATGCGTCGCGGCAAAAAACCGACAGAGGTGCACCACCAGTCGTAGAGGGCGCACCTAGAACGAGACCCCAGCCACAGCCGCGACAGCCGCGGCGCCTGAAGGTGGCAACTGAAGTGGCACCAGCCACTAAGGACGAGGGCGGTCCTCCGTCCGGTTCTGGCATCCAACCTACCAACGAAGACCAAGGGATCTACAAGACCTACATCCGCTCGCGAATTACGTATGCAGCACCAGCGTGGTACGCGTTCACATCTCCTGCATAGCGGGAAAGATTGCAGGTTCACCAAAACATTTCCCAAAGAGTGAAGAGCTGGTCGTTACGTCCGGAATGACGTCATCGCCAGAGATCTCAAAATCGAATCCATCCAAGAGTTTGTGGTCCATTTGGCGCGGAAACTGTATGACCGTGCTGATAATGCACCACATGAACACCTGCGCGACCTGGCGTCCTTATCGGACCTCCTGCCGCAGCACGCTCGACCACCAGAGCGGCGACCTCTCCCAAGGGACCTGTTGCAGCCACCAGCCGACCTCGTTGAGGGGGAGGACGGGGAAGAGTGAAAGACCCGACGTAAGGCGTAAAATACGCAACACCTCCACAATATACCGCAGCAACAGCCCCCTGAGAAGACGTCCGGGTAATGAGGCATGCCTCGAGGCCCGATACCTGCGAAAGCAGATGAAATCCACTCACCAGAGGCATAGCAGATGCGTTGTCGGCATTTGGGTAAAGGTATAGGCTCTTTTCTTGAAGGTCCCTAAGTCGTTTCTGTCCGAAATAACCGCTGACCGCAGCACATTCCATAAAGTGCAAGTGCGTGGCAGAAAATTCCGCGAAAAACCTACTGTAGTGGAATGCCAAGCATATGTATAGTTAGCCTATATATGTATAGTTAGCCATAAGCATTTGTTTATTATAAATTAAATTAAAATGAGAATAATGTTATGGGTAACATTAAAGTGTTTTTTTGAGAATCTAATTGGTGTTCCCATTAAATAAAAAAATATAATGTTGGGGCATTTAAATCCTGACATATATGAGTCATAAATTAAATTACATAACAAATGATTCCGAATTACATGCCTTATTGAATTAATATTCGGAGTGAGGAGTTGAGCGCATTTAATAACTATAAAGTCAGTTTGCCGTCGGAAACGAATGCATGATACCTTGATGACTTTTGTCCTCAGACATTTATGTCTGTCGACTTTAGTCGAACAAGAGCTAAACCGTTTAATGCACTAGGGTATCCTTGTTCCTATTAATAAATAATTTTTCTAGAAAAAAAAATCTTACTGTCCATCACCACAAGACGCAGCTAGACTACCGAAGACAGCCACATCTGTGAGATTTTCCTTATGATTTTTCACTTGAAACAACTCTTCTCCAACTTCCTTCAGATGCGTTGATATAGCTATTATATATCCAGCACTGAATCCTATAAGTATGTATCCATCTCCATACCACTTGTAAGAAACAATAGAACCATAGCGCTGTTGAAATGCCAACTCTATAGGGTTCTCGGGATTTAGAAGATTATAAAGATACAACGTCCGTTTCCCAACAATTAAACTAATCTGAAAGTTAGTTTTATTAATTAATTATGACACCCTGAAAAATAAATTAATTATAACACCCTGAAAAAAATTCTGTTTCTACTACTTAGAGCATGTTGATTTGCAATCAGCTTCACAATCCTGTCATTATCAACCATGCAATAATGATTTTTTATGATACTTTTTTCTGTTTATAAGTTGAATATTGGAATGAAATTTTTATAAAAATTTTTTAAAGCACATAAGTTATGCTGAACTTTTAAAAATCCCGCCTGTGGCAATTGATTTTTTAAATTTCTCTTTTATTTGAATGAAGGTAAATACTATAAAACTTACTGTATTTTCTCCTGCTGCCCTCTCATCCATTTTCATTTCAGAAAACTGTAAATCATTTGGAACGTCTCTGAGAGTTATTATTCTCAGTGTATCACCATCAGAGTTATTAATTGACAAACTTTTATCTTCTGAAGCTAGAACTAAAATACTGTCTCTATTCCAAGCAGCACAAGTGATTTTTTTTGTATGTTTACCTAAAATTGGTATCCTCCTGTAAAAATATCAATGATATAACATCATTTAAAAAAGTACAGATAAACAAGCAATCAGTATATTGAATGAATACAAACTATGTTTAAAACAGTAATATATATATATATATATATATATATATATATATATATATATATATATATATATATATATATATATATATATATATATATATATATATATATATATATACACTAATAGATATATACTATACATGTTGTCCAAAACACTGGAGTGACTTTGGAGATAGAAAGATAGCTACATATGTATCAAAAAATTAACTATAAAAAGTTTTCATAACATTAATGTTTGTACATTTTGTACATTTAATTTTATTTGTACATTTGTAAATACATAAACATTTATCTATCTAAAAATAAATGTATCCAAAATATATTGAACCATTAGCTTGGACATTAAGATGACAATAGGCTCAGCACCTGTCACGTTTTCCCAAATAGTCTTTGATGGAAAGCGGTTCGAAATGACTTTAAGACAACCTCTGTGTTCGAGTAGTTTTTCATGTTGTCACCAGCGGAGGTGCCAAGTTCGATTTCTGGATGGGTCTAGGAAGAAAACTACCTTTGTTTTACTTAACTACCTTTTTTGTTTCCAATTTCATAACATTCTAATATATAAATAATTCATAACATAATTAAAATTTTAATTCTATAAATTGTATTATAACATCAAAAAATATCAATATATCAAAGGTTTATCATACTTACTTTGTGGTATGGTGGTTATACAATGCCAGGTTTCCCTTCTGCGTTCCAATAGCTAAAAGTGGTTCACCAAAAGACCAAGCAAGGCAAGATGGTGGTTCACGTAAGCCAGTTTCTATATTAACATGCTTATTTGAATGACCTTCCCAAAGTAACACAGTATTACTGTTGGGAGTTATTACTGCCAAATAATCACCATCATTGTCCCATTGCATACCAGCACATAGTCTGTAATGTCATTTAACTTAGAGTACAAAGTAATTATTGCTCAAGTGGAGAAATTAATTAACAAGTTGATTGTACCTATTTATCAAAATCTGGGGATATATCTAACAAATACTTGCTTGGCTATGGGTTAAGATAACCTAGTACTGAGTAAAATGGTATGTCCATCTTTCTTTAAATTTGCACATATTTTTCTATATCCCTTTTGTGGATAGATATGCCAGGAGATCATGTCCTTCTCTCTCTGTCTCAAAACCCGTATAAGCAAAGGACTCATTGCAATACCAGAATTCCTTTAACACTATTAACCCACTTTAATCAGCCACCCAGAATTGCAAAAGAAAACAAACTCACAAGTACTATCAAAATCAGCATTGTTTTAACATATTTTATGTATTCTTTTTTAATAATTAACTACATATTACTTAAAATATTCTTTTTGATAGTCTAAGATGTCCTTACCCTTGCAGCTTGATCCTTTCTAACATTTGACCAGAACGGTCATGTATAGCCACAGTTGCATCAGTACCTGTTGTAGCAAGAAGTGATGTAGATTCACCTTTCCTCCATGCAAAATACAACTCTCCCATGCCATGGGGTTGCTCGATGGTATATAACAACTGAAATATAAAATAATACTAAATGTATATAGCTATTTTACTGACATTACTTTAAAAAATGTAATAACAGTATGATCAAAAGTATAGTCACTATGTTAGTGTTAAGGCACATAACTGGATGGTTATTGACAGTAGGATTATTAAATGGTCTCTTTTAAATGTGAGTACATCTTATGGAAAGTTTTTTCATATATACACATAGGTAAATTTTGAAAATACTCCTACCTTTGGAGAAGTCATTTCTATGAAAATGAATTAGCAAGCTAAAAAATTCATTTTAATTTTATTTAATTGTAATAACAGGAGTAACGCGAGGCGTAGTTAACAGTTTTAAAGTCTTCAAAAATATTAAGAAAGCACGTAAAAAGTAAATATCATTTATACAAGTATAGGTAGGTATAATATACGAAATTCCTTCATCAGCGTTCCGATTAAACTTTTATGCGATATGGAAACTTTTATATGATAATATCTTTGAATTGTTTACGAATAAAAGTTTGACTAATAGGAATATTTTGTTTGTTTGAGATACCACAAAACATCACACTGTTGCTAAGCAACAAGTGATGACTTTGTTGCCAGCTCAGATGTGAAATTGGTTTTTTTTTTTAGAGTTAATGTGAAATTGTTTATGAAATGAAAATGTAATCAATCTGAAATATTTCATAACCCAAATGTTAAGGTAAACAGACATCTCAATTTTTTTAATGTAATCCTAGCTTCTTTTTTTCAAAATTTACACAAATTTTAACTCCTTAATAATTATGTTTATATATTATTTTATAAAAATAATTATTAAGGAGTTAAAATTATTATACATTATGTCGTCCTTTCGCTTCAATCACGAGTGTAAGATTAACAATACATAGTCCTTTTGCCTCCTTTGCTTGAAATCATTTATCAATACAGCTGTTGTGCCCAATATATCACATGTTGTTTCATTCATTGCAGAGTATCTTGTGTCTAAAGAGAAAAAACAAAATGTATACATTAATTATATAAATACTAATAATTCTGATGATGGGCAGCCGACTCTGATGTGTAAAGAATGATTATAGTAATTCCTCCTTAGGAGAGAGGCATGTGAAAAAGTACTTTTACAAGCCATTAAGTTACAAGTAATCTGATCAAAATCATATTCTAGTTCTTCTTTAATACCTATCAAGAGTTCACTGCTGGACACAGGCCTTCACTAAAGTTTGCCACAAATAACAGTTCTTAGCCATCTGCATTCATTTAATGCTGGTGGCTCTCCCCAAAATTTTCCAAGTTGTCCCTCATCCCTGGATGGGATTACACAGGTTCAATGCCCACATGGTAGGCTAATACTAATGGGTTTCAAAACTTACATACTTACATTTGCATTATTGGCTGGGACATAATAATGGCAACAGGTTCACCACCAGTCACATTGTCCCAAAAAATGTGTTGGTAAAAGTTCTGTCTACCCAACTATTGGCAATAGCGTGAAGAAAATTTTTTTCAAAGTCTATATAATATTATTTTCGAAATCCAATAAAACGAAAGCGAAACATCTATAAAATATTATTTTCGAAATACATTAAAACGAAAGAGAAAAATATTACTCTTTGATATCCGCTGCTGCTCTTGCATTTTTTGTTTAGCTTCATCTAATATATCATTGAGAAATATAATATTTCCACATCTAGTACTCATGCCTTTTAGTCTTCCAAATTTTATGTGCTCACAAGCATCTGCACAATCACTGTTAATTTGTTTAACAATATCAGAGAGTGCAGCAAAATGATCAGTCTGAGCGTTATCAACAACATACAACATTTTATTAAACCTCCGCCTCAAAACAAGGCGAAACACGTATCGCGTTTTCGGTGGTGGTGTATGTTACCTGGTTTGAGTGTAGTGGTGGTGCATACAGTGGAATTAGCGCATGCATCTGTGGGAGGGAGGGTGGTGCTCTTCTTCTCTTCGGACTAGGTAACATATACCTTTTTATATTTGCATGCGGAGGGTTGCGAAGTAATTTTTTCAATAACAACTTTACAATGAATTTCCGCAAAGTAACGCCTGAGTCAAGTAACTAGCCTTCAGAGTAAGAGTACCGAAAAAGACGCGTTAGAACCGGTGCCAACTCTGGAGCACACATCCTCAGCACAATAGGGGGGATACCATCGGGCCCACTCGACTTCTGGATGTCTAGGGAGAGGAGTGCTTTGCGCACTGAGGACTGAAAAAACCGGATGTCCGGCATAGAGCACTCACTGCACGGGATAATCGGCGGTGAGTTCACCCCCCCCCCCGCACTCTAAGGCCGGTTCCCAAAGGCCGGTAACGCATCTGCTATGCCTCTGGTATATGCCACGTGAGCCACCTGCCTCCCTTTTCTATAAAAAAAAAAACAGAAAGAACACATTATTTCATTCATTCTCATATACTTGGACATAATAGTAACTTAGTGACAATATTCTCTTTGGTTTTTTTTTTGAGTTTATGGCCTAGTATCGACCTTTAGGCCAAGTCTTGACTATTTTTATTCGGATTATTATAATTTCCCCGCTATATTTTTATGATAAGGAAACGTTGTGGTCTGAAAGAAGATGTTCACTACATCTTCTCTAAAATTGAGAAAGCTTAGATGGTTTGGCCATGTCGAGAGAATGAATGAGGAACGATTGACGAAAAAAGTGTATAAGGCGAGTGTGAATGGAAGTGTAAGAGGGGGAAGACCTAGGCGGACTTATCGAGACCAAATCACGTTACGAATCACGGGACGTCTTGAAAAAAGGCCAGGTCAAGAGTACCCTAAATCGAAGAGAATGTATGAAGGGAATAATGAAAGTGGACGAAGCGAAACAGGTATGTAAGGATCGTAGCAAGTGGAAAGAAATGGTTTCTGCCTACCCCTACGGGAAAGAGGCGTGATTGTATGTATGTATGTAGCTATTTTAATATCAGAAAGACGCATTCGCGTATCTTCGTAAATAATCAAATCTGAACGCGATGACGTCAAAAGACTTGGACCAATCTGCGTCAAATCGGTACTTCCGGTGGTCACGTGGTACACATCATCCAATCAGCGATCGTCGTTCCTTCTTTCTTTTTTCTTAGGTATGGTCGTCGTTCCTTTGTTGGCCGACATTTTCTGACAAGCGTAGAAAAAGTTTTCATCGACAGTCGGCATTTTGCGCTGAAGAGACTAAGAAGTATTTCGGAATATGTCGTGTAAATTTTCTGTTTTTTCTTACATCATTTAGTCATAAACTGTACTATTCCGTGTATCTTAAAGATTTAAGTGAAATTGTGTTATTAGTTCGTTATAATAAGTTCTATAAAGTAGCAAAAATCTGGTGATATTGGTCTTATTTATTGTGCTAGTTCCGACGGAAGATGGTGGGAGGGTCTCTTCGATTCCGAGCTTTGTAATGGCGAATACTTGAGTGAGAAATTTTAATATCTGCCTTCAGTAGTTTGAAGGAGATCGAAAGATCGGGAAGTGAGTGAATTACATTATGATGAATGACAAATCTCTCTAAAATATTATTTCTCAAAGATATAAGACATAAAAGAGTTATTTGAATCGGCGGGCCGAAATATTCACGACGGCATACGTTTAGTAAACAGAGCCATGGCCGATCATCAAGTTGATGAGCCGCTTAATAAGCGGGCTAAGATGATCCAAGATCCTTTCCAGAGTCCCTCGGACACCGCGGGTGAGTTTTTGTATATTTTATTAGGTTTATTGAGTTTCATGGCACTTATGTCATATTGTCTTGCTGTGATTTTTGACATTTTGTCTTGTTAGCGCCTTGCAAGTTTTGCGTCGTATTATTGTTCATAACATTAACCCTTCTTTGCATGATTTTTGCTATTTTTTTAAAATAAATCAGGGTGATGTAATTAATGCTCTAGATTAAAGGAAAATATTTAAAAAAATCCTAATGTAAATAAAAATATGTATTACGTAAAAGCAATATGATGAAAATTTACATCATCATGCATTGTCACATATTTGGCTCAGTACTAAATAAATAAAAAAATATTGTTTACTCAATCTTCTTTATTCTTTATGATAATTTAAAAAACAATTATTATTTTTATTTAAGCACAAATTGACGCCACATTTACTACACGAAATTGTGGAATAGCCTTTACATTTGGGAAATTTGCACCGGAGTGACCCACCTACTGTTGGCCAATGTTCAGCACCATCTTTTCTTATGTCTTTTGGAGGTGGTGGTGCTGGAGAACCTTTTCTTTTTTTTGATAGTAATTCCTCTTCTAGTGAACTGGTACTAGGACGACCTCTTTTAGCGTCTTTGGTGGGTCCTCTGTTGCATAGCACAAAGGCCAATTCATTTCTGAATTGGCCCATTGTAAGTAGACTCTTTTTGGGTTCACCTCTTTCTTGAGCATTTTTTTTATATATAATCCAAGAGTTTATAATAGCTAGATCAAATAAATGATAAAATATACGCAAGTACCACTTTTTAGACCTTATTGTTATATGATTTCTGCCCAAAAAGCTATCCATGAGATCTACTCCTCCCATATGTTTATTGTACTCTTGGACAATAAATGGGCAAGTAATATCAATTGGTTCATCTGTGAGCTTTTCTGTATTCTCTTGTCCAGAATATACCTCAAACTTGTGGGCATATCCCATCAAATCACAGAGAACATATAATTTGAAGTCCCATTTACGGGGCTTCTTAGGCAGATATTGTTTTTAAAAATTCCCTATTTTGGTAGAACACATCTGTTCATCCACAGAAAGTCTTTGATCCATTGGCACTGTGGCAAACCTCTCATTGAGATGCTTGATAACAGGGCGGATTTTATAAAGCCTGTCATGTTCTGGATGACCTATAGGTTTGTGAAGATCATTGTTATTAAAATGTAATGATAACTTTATTTTCTCAAACTTGTTCAGTGGCATTGTTGAAGAAATGGGCTCATATCCAAACTTTGGCAACCAATATGATCTTGTGCTAGGAAATTTGATTACTGACATGTACAAAAATATACTAAAGAACTTATACAAATCATATTCTGTAACTGTTATAGATGAACTGGAATCACTCTGTATTATGTATAAATTTGTCTCCGCTACTAATGTTTTGATAAAATCTTCAGTGATAAAATAGTTAAAACATTGATATGGAGTTTCTAGGTGTGATAGACCACCTGAAGCAGTAGAACTCCCCAAGAAAGTAATTTTATCTGTGTCATACACCAGATTCCTTTTTTTCCAAATCAAGCTTCTTTTGTCAAATGAAAAACTGGATGAAGTCTGCAAATTAGATGAAGTTGATGGGTGCGAGGGTTCTTGATCTTCTGCTTCTACAAGAGGAGGATCAATGTCAGCTGTTTCATCCACATCATCCCCATCATCATCGTCATTCTCCTCCTGCAACACTCTTATAACTTCAACAGAATCGCGGTTTTCATCATCGGAATCGTGGTCATCGAGGTCATCTTCTGAGAGTCAACCGCCTTGTAACTAACTAAGATAATCTTCAGTATCTCTTTCATTCAAGTTTCCCTAAAAAACGACATAAAATAAACATTTACAAAAAAATGTTTGCCATACATTACAAGTGAAATTACTGCATAGAGATGTAAATTTCCATCACATAGTTTTAAGAAATTTATTCACAGTGTTTTGATATAAATTGTACATAAAACAACAAAAACATGAAAACAAACCTTATTTCCACTCATTGTCACTTTTACTGTATTTTATATATCTGTTTATTTCCATAAAACAAACTAAAATCTCGCTCCTTTTTTCCTGTCACAACAAACAGCGGAATGACAAGTTCTAGGCCTGGTAATTGACAGTGATGTTTGCTATTTTTTGACAACTGCGTTTTGTTGTACGCAATAGTCGCTTAAAATGTTTCCAGCAACAACAAATTTACAGTACAAGGGTTTTGAGTACCTTTTTTTGTTGACTAAATATTATGATTGAAATTTCCCTCACCATGCAAAGAAGGGTTAAATCATTATATTTCACTTTCATTATAAAGTAGTTAATTTGTGTAAATTTTTTTAAATATTTTGTAGACTTTAGTCTTGATGTTATATTTTGCTTCACAGAGTGTCCTGATTTCAATTCATTGAATTTTGATTATGATTTCATTAAATACAATTTTGTTTTTATTGTTGTTTTTATTTTTCTACTTTACTCTATTTTATATTGGTTTATATACTAAATGAAAGTTTTATTATTGCAAAATATTAAGAATTACCCTAGCAAATAGTTGTTTATAAGCTTATTTTTATGTTTATTAATAAATTTGATTGAAAATATGCAGTGTTTCTAAGGATCTATGATTATTTATTATTTGTAAATTTTTCTCATAAGAAAATAAGTTCATGTTATTGTTGATTGATGTTAAAAATATTACAGATTTAGTATAATATATAGCTTCAGAACAAATTATTAAAATTTTAATAATGAGTATTTTATGAAAAATATAATAAATGAAATAGTTTCATAATGTATCTTGTCTTATTTTAATACACAAACATTATAGAATGTTACATTTTAAATTTTTATAGTTAAATCAATTTAAATTTCTATTTAATTATTGATTAAATTTTGACATTTTAAATTAAATATATTTATTTCTAGTGGAAATCAGTACACATAGTTTTGTGCCAACACATGCTTACATATTTCATTTACAAAAATAGTAAGTTATAATTTTTTCATTCGATAAACACAGTTGTACAGTTGTTATTGCAAAAATTACATCGCACCATTTTGCATGCGGAATGATGTGAATTAATTTTTGCAATAACAACTTTACAATGAATTTCTGCAAAGTAACGCCTGAGTCAATTAACTATCTTAAACACATTTGTTGAGTGTTGACTCTGTCCATGGGAAGGTATTAAGATTAAAATGCAATCAATTTTCTATAAATTAAAAAAAACTGCATTAAAAAAATAAAATCTCGAAACTGCATGCAAATAGTTCATAAAGATAACTTTGTTATGCAATATGAAGCATATATCCTATTATGTGATAATCTCACTGTGATGGCTTCTTTCTATATTAAAAAATGTATTCAAATGTATTCAACCAACATTGAAAAAACAATCCTAAGAAGTGATCATATTTAATCCACCCAAATTACCTGAACATGTTGCATTTTTTTAAGATTATGGATTGTGATTCTAAAATATAGGCTCATTACTATTTAAACTTATTGTTGATATTACATAAAATATTTACTTTAATTAGATAAAACAAATATGAAATGTCTGTTTCAGTAGATGGTTTTTCAAACCTGGACATGAAAAAGGATCTGCCAGATGGCAGGATCCTGGGGCAAACAACCTGGTGTCACAGGAACTAAGCCCCCAGCATTCTAAATATTTATGTTTTATGATAGTAAAATGAACAAGTATTATATTAAAAAAATTATAATTATTCCTTGTTTGTTGTAAATATCCACATTAATTGATATCAAAGTTTTCATGAAATTGGATATTCAATTCACCTATGATTATTTACCTGACAATAATTTTATTTTTGATAAAAATTAATACAATTATTTTAGGTGGAATGAATGTAGCTAATGTTGGCAATATGATAGTGACAAACAGTAATATGACTGGTGCTGGGATGGTGGGCAGTGAAATAATCAATGATGTAAATAAGCAGCTCCCAACACTTATGAGCAATAATCATCAAGCTGAGGCACCTCATGATCCACACACACAGGTGAGTTGAAATAGTGTTTTCTTTACTATATTTTTTGCATTATGGGTTACATATTTTCAACCAATTTTAAAAAACAATAAATTTTAAACAATGCTTTTAATTAATGTTTAAAAATAATATTTATTAATTTGTTTATCATATGTGATATAATGTAAAATGTATATCTGTTGAGGATGTGTGTGTGGCTTCGCCCACCACTAATTATTGTGCCAACAATAAACAGTGTTAAGCTAGCCAGTGATCATTTCACTTGTCCATCCCTATATCTAACAATATCCTTTATATGTATAGTTTGTTGTTGGTATTACAAAGCGACAAGTTCCAACGCGTCAAGTTGTTGCAGGTGATGCAGAACGGGCCGCTGGCCGCGCCCGCCGTGCCGCCCGCGCCCTCGCCGCAGACGCCCGGCGCGCCCGCCGGCGGGCAGTTGCAGCCGCAAGCCGCCACGCAGGTCGGTATTGCAACGTACGGACTGCATACAGAGAGAGCGCCCCAATCCAATGTACAAATTGAGGTTTTCTACAATTATCCATCCGGGTATTAAATCTCAGAGCTGGCGATACTGTGAAAACCGGTATGTATGCCACTTGTGCATAGAGGTAGTATATTGCCAAGTTTACATCAGTTGTTGTTAAAATAATTGCACTCAATTATCCTTTCCACATCTAGGGAACAAGTTTACGACCCTCTAACGCCTAAAAGTCTTTTATCATGCAACTATTTATAAATGTATTGGTATACTTTGTTTTCTGTTGGTTATATCTGGAACTACCAATACAATTTCAAATATTCATTTTAAATTACATAGTGTATTTATTAATAATAAAATAGGTTAATAAAACATGAGTTTAAGACCATTAGGTGAGATACAATGTATTTTTAACTACTATATATACAAAATTATTTTAATCTAACAATAGCCTCTTAAAGACATCTCTAAAACAACGCCACCTATTTGGTCTTAGTCTAGTGCAAAATTTCTAGATTTGTTGTGGTTCAAGGAATTGAATTGTGACTGGTCGTAACCACAGGTCTGTCACACAGCTGTCTTAAAAATGTGGGTTGAAAGGACTAAAAATTATTTAGACCTTTGTCTAAAACAATATTAATGTGATTGTGAGTGTTAATGATTGTGAGTATTTGAGCTATGATTTAAGATCTGATAAGGCTTAAAAAGATGCTCTGCTATTTTCTAATAGAGAAGATGTATGAGTAACTTCTACACATCTGATTGAAACCGAATTTGGTATCTTGTTACTTTCGGGAGTTTTAGATCTTTAGTTTAATAACATTCTGCATATAGTTTTCGTGTGACGTTGTTGCTCATGATGAACTCCAAAACTATGTAACCGATTTTCACGTTTTTTTTATGTTTTGCTGGCGTACGTAAGATATGATAGTTTTTATCACTTATTTTTTATTAATTACATGTTATGTACAGGGTTATGTCTGCCGGGCCCGCTATGTATAAAATAAATAAAATAATTAATAAATATCTACACACTATTCCCTATACAGAGGTAGACAGAGGTCAAGTCTAGACAATTAAGTCCCTTGGACCCACCTTCCACCGAAGACAATTTCTGGACAACGTGAGAGCCCGTCGCATTCTTTATGTTCAAGCCTATGATGTGATTCTTACATAAGTTTTTGAAAAACCCATTGGTACGAGCCTGCCACCTGGGGACTGAACTGGTCTAGTTGACTTTAAAAAAGTCAATATATATAAAATACATTTATAAAAACATAGCTAGTAATAAAAGAGCTCTTATCCGGAGCGTTCCTGATTTCAAGAAGTAATCATATAGATATTTGTATGGACTGTTAACCCAGATAAGCCTACTGTCCTATATTTAGGACAGTAGAAATAAAAAAAAATATCAGAATACCATCTTTATCTAAGATTATTTAGTCTTATGATTTGCAGTAAGAAACGTGTCAGCTTTATTAGAAAAAATAAAAAGACAGTTATTTTAACAGTTTTTACCTTATATTTTACCTTATAAGTGTGTAATAAAAGTGCGTTGCAGACATGGCAAATGACAGGTATGTATAAAAAGTTATATTTTACTCGTGAGTTGTTTTTTTCTGTGTTAATATCTAGTTGATAACCTTAACTTTTGTACTAAATAAATATTCTAGCAAAATAATATAAATAAATTACGAATAACTTGTTACAAATAGTAGCGTACTATATATAGGATAGTAGGATAATATACATGATTTTAGTACAATAATACAACTTTTTCTTTACAGACAGTTAGCTGCGCATGAAATTTTAGATGCTTTAGAAAATGTTTCTGATAATGAAGAAGATTATAGAGAACGACTGATATGTATTCTACCATTCCTCCTGTTGATCCTGACTGTCTCACTGACGAAGATTCGGGTGAAGAAGATAATGTAACTTTGAATAATTTGCCACGAAACATTTTGCTTCAACCGGCTGAAGTAATGATTCAAGGGCAGATTATGGTGAGTGATACAGAAGAAGAACCTTCTGATTCTACAGGTCGAACTAAACGTAGGCGTACCTACGCATGGAGAAAACGGGACTTGGCAAAAAATCCCGTGAATTGGCCAGATGTTCAAGGCGCTTGCCAAGATAAGCGCCCAATTGAGTGGTTTGAAAACTTCTTAGATGAAGATGTTATTTCGTTGTTGGTGTCAGAGAGCAATAAATATGCTGTCAAAAAGAATTTGCCTGGAGACATAACCACTGAAGATATGAAATGTTTCATAGGCATATTGTTGGTTAGTGGTTATTCATGGCTCCCCCGTAGAAGAATGTATTGGGAAAACTCCCCTGATACAAAGAATGAATTGATCAGCTCGGCTAAGACTAGGGATAGATTTGACTTTATTTTTCGCCACCTTCATGTCAATGATAATCTGGATTTGCAAGACAAATACACAAAAGTACGCCCCCTAGTTACACTTCTAAATAAAAGGTTCTTAGAGTTTTCTCCTCTTGAAGAGCATTACAGTAGATGAGGCCATGATCCCCTACTATGGTAGACATGGCTGCAAACAGCACATAAAAGGTAAACCTATTAGGAACGGGTTCAAAGCTTGGGTTGGTGCTACACGGTTAGGGTATGTTTTATGGATGGAACCATACCAAGGTGCTACAACTATGTGCAATCCAATATATAAAGAATTGGGGCTGGGTGCAAGTGTTGTGCTCACTTTTTGCGATGTGCTGATTTCACGTGGCTTCGACCTTCCTTACCACGTAGTTTTTGATAATTTTTTTACTGGGACGCCCTTGCTGGAAGAGATAACAAAGAAAAGCCTTCGTTGCACTGGGACAGTTCGAGAAAACAGGACATCTAGTTGTCCTCTGATTACATCGAAGTTACTGAAAAAAAAAAAGAACGTGGTGCTGTCGATTACAGAACGACACATGACAACACGTTCATTATTGCTAAATGGCATGACAATAATATATTCAGTATTGCTTCTAATGCTGTAGGAATAAATCCTAAACAATCTGCCAAACGCTTCTCACAAAGTGAAAAGAGAAACATTGTCATAGAAGAACCACATATGGTGTCCATCTATAACAAATATATGGGAGGAGTAGATCGGTCTGATGAAAATATTTCACATTACCGAATTGGTATACGAGGTAAAAAATGGTACATGCCGTTGCTCACACACATGATTGATCTTGCCGAACATAATGCATGGCAGTTATATAAAATAAATCATGGAAAACTGGATTATCTTGGCTTTCGCAGAAGGGTAGCTATTGCTTTGATTGAATCAAACAGAAAAAATGCCAAAAGAGGGCCTAGCCGACCCTCCCATCGTGAACATGCTGATAGTCGTAAAGACCAAATGAATCATCTGGTTATTCCTCAATCGAAGCAAACACACTGTCGTCAATGTCACAAAAAATGTTTGACACGTTGCAAGAAATGTGATGTTGGAGTGTGTGTCAAGTGTTTTGAAACATATCATTCATAAATAGTGTTAATCTAGTAAATTACATATAACAATGGGTAATATAATCAATAGTTATCTAATAAACTACACTTTTTGATTACATTTTGTTTTGTCATAAATGGTCTTTTATTTCCTCTTATTATCCTACTGTCCTACATATAGGACGGCTGTTTCCCTGAAAGCCTTACACTTAATTTTTTTTTCATAATTTTTTTTATGTTGCATAAGATCTAATAAACTAAATAATGTAACTTTTTTCAAAATTTTCAGAAAATTTTAGTTTCAGGCTTATCTGGGTTAAACTTTCAGTAAAATGCACGAATTAGTTTTCCTAATCCTCAAAAGTATTTATTAAAAAAAAATAAACATACATTCGAATCGACAACCCTTTTCCCCATTTTTAGAAGTTGTCCAATCATCAATCAGTCCTATAGACTATAAGCAGATGAAATATAGTTTGCTTGGTTTTTTGATTTATTTAAAAAAGTGAAGTAAAATGCCATAGTGTATATTTAGAGTTGTTTAATAGAGTAGCGTAATTTCATACTATAAAGTAGACAATGTTATCTTCTTTTTCAGGAAACTTCTTTTACAACAATCCAATGTACTATGTAATGTTTGTGTTATACAAGTGAAGGTCAGATCTCAAAATTCGCGTTATTTTTAACACTGCTTCATTCACGTCATACACTTTCTGTGTAAGATACACAGAAAGTGTATGACGTGAATGAAGTTTGTTCTTATCTTGACATAAGAATATCTTCCTTCCCGTGAGTGTCGATCAAGGCAATAACTTTGAAAATGACATTGGCTACCCACCAATGGTGGCCATGAATGGACAAAATTCAGCAGACCTGTGACAGGTTGCAGCGTCTAAGGTGCGAGATATCTGGTACTGCGATTGCCAATCCGTTTGCCAAATAATTACGACTTCTTCTCTTATATAAAGTAGACTTACTGGTACATGTATTTATACATATAAAAACATTACTGACATTGTTGTGCAAGATACTGGTTGTTGATGTTTGTGATTTTCTTTTTGGTATGTGTGTTATGATGTAAGAAGCAATCAGACGACCTCCGTGGATAAGTGGCGTACACACTGCTTTTCATGGTGTCGCCAGCTCAGAGGTCCCGGGTTCGATTTATTTATTTATTTACACTTTATTGCAAACCTCACAAAGAAAGTTATACAAAGGGCGGACTTAATGCCATTAGGAATTCTCTGCCAGTCAACCCGAGGCGTGGAGAAATATTGTTAAGGTGCTTTAAACTGGGTTACAGAAAAAGAAAATCAATATAGGACCTAACGAAAATAAAGATGCAATATAAAATACTAATACAAATAATAAATATAATATATATACATATACATACATATATATATATATATATATATATATATATATATATATATATATATATATATATATATATATATATATATATATATATATATATATATATATATATATATATATATATATATACACACACACATATATACATAAATATACATATACATACATATATAAAACTTAAAAAACATTATTATGACTGTAATGACCAATCACTAATTCTAACTGACAGTTAAAAGGTGTTCACGTACAAGTTTTTTAAATATCGACTTATTGGTAACTTTTCTGATGTCTTCGGGCAAAGAATTCCAGAGCAGTGTAGCCTGAATGGTAAAGGAGTGACCAACAAAATTGGTAAAGTGTTGCGGGATACTCATCTTGTAATTAGATGAAGACCGCAGGCACTGATCATGAATTGAGCATTGAAACTTAAATTTATCCTTAAGATACGAAGGGTAAGTAGTATCATTTATGATTGAGAAAAGAACAAGCAGAATTCTAGAGTTTCGCCTTTGTTGAATAGTAAGCCATTTAAGACGAGAACGGTATTGTGAAATATGGTCATACTTACGAAGGTTGAAAATATATCTTATACAATTATTAACAAGGCGCTCTAGCTTATTTAGAAGATCTTTGTTCAAATCACAGTAGCACACATCTGCATAATCAATGATTGGTAAAATGAGCGTCTGGACAAGCATAAGCTTAGTTTCCCATGGAAGAAGATTTTTGAGGCGATAGAGCACTCGTAGCGTGGCGGTTACTTTACGGCTAACTTCAGTTATGTGTTTTTCCAGGTCAAGGTGTTATCGATATGTAGCCCAAGATTTTTAACAGAGCCCGAAAATGGAATCACTGCATCGTTATAACGTATAAAGGGTAGGTTTTCAACATCGACTTTAGCTAGCATTTTAGTACTACCAACCAGCAAAGATTGGCATTTTGTTGCATTCACAGATACTCCAAAGCGTAAGGACCAGTCTGATACTGCTTTCAGACAGTCATTTAATTTATTAATTGCATCGTGGAGTTCTTCAATATCAGACTGTACATAAATCTGCAGGTCGTCTGCATACAGATGGTACGAACAATTAATATTAGAAGTGATAAAATTTAAAAAAATTAAGAAGATAATGGGAGAAAGTATACCGCCTTGCGGAACGCCACAACCTAGTCCCGCCCATTGAGAGGTCTTTTGTCCCATATAGACCGATTGCTGACGTCCGCGAAGATAAGAAGAGAACCACTCCAATACCGTGGAAGCGAATTTAAAGTTAGAAAAAATTGCAAGAAGGATATCATGGTCGACTGTGTTAAAAGCATTCGAAAAGTCCACAAGCACCATAACTGTAACTTTCTTCTTCTCCATACCCTCACGAATATCATCAGTGATTTTAAGTAGTGCAGTTGTGGTGCTGTGGCCAGGACGAAACTCAGACTGAAAGTTACTCAGTAGGTTATGTTCATATACAAATTTGGAAATTTGCTTATGTACACAGGCTTCCAAAATTTTAGAGAGAAATGGCAATATTGAAATAGGACGGAAATGATGAGGAAGTGTAGGATTAGGTACTTTGGGGAGAGGTCGCACGAAAGCCTTTCTCCAAAGAGAGGGATATTGTCCAGAGTCTAGGAGAAATTAATAATGTGAGTGATAGCAGGAAGTATAAATTCAAGGATGTTGGCTATCATAACCCTACTAACCTCATCGCATCCCACGGCCCTGGATTTAATTGCCAGTACTGCCTTACGTACCTCATCCTGATTCACGGGAGAGAAATTAAAGACAGGGATGTGTGGAGACTGCATTGAAGCAATGTATGCTATGGTTTGTGCCCGGATGGTAGGGTCCATTGCAGTAGTAGCAGTAAAGTATAGATTCAAATCATCGTGGGAAAGAGAAGGACCATACTCCATGATAGGTGATTTACCTACACCCATCGAATTGAGAAATTTCCACACATCAGCTGGTGAAGAGTTATATTGTTTAGGAAGTATCGGCGTTTAGCAGTTCGTACCATCTGGTTACACCTGTTCCTAGCCATTTTAAAAGACAACCAGTTTTCTTCAATACGAGACCTCTTGAATCGCAAGAAAGTTCGGTTTCGCCTGTCCATTGCCCTCCGCACATCGTCAGTCATCCAGGGAGCTGGCAAACGTTTAACTCTGACCTTATGGACTGGGGCATGGGCATCATACAGACTAATTATCGTGCTATTTAGGGCATGTACCTTTTCATCGACCGTGGAAGCAGCCGCCAGCGAGGCAAAATTAATTTGAGACGCATCACTGTGCAAATTATCCAAGTTTATCTTAGTAAAGTTACGGAAGTGTAAAAATGAAGTACCTCGTTTAGGCGGTCTAAGCTTATACGAAGCATAAATAAGGTCATGTCGGGAGAATCCTGGGGCTGGAAGCTGACCATGTGCAACCACATGATCAGAAGAACTAGTAATAATGAGATCTAAAAGAGAGTCTTCAGTGTCGAAATTATGATGGGTAGCCCTTAAAGGTAAAATTCCAAGATTGACGAACTCTAAGATCGAGTGTAGTTTTTGTGTACGAGAAGAATTATTCAGAATATCAGTGTTGAAATCCCCCATGATTATGCAGTGTGTATACTTAGAACCTATGTTTTCGAGAGCCATTTCCAAACTGGCGAAGTAATCAGTAGAAGGAGGACAATACACTACTCCGAGAGCTATCCTTGTGCCCTTGACATCAAGTTCCACAAATAAGTGTTCATCGGAGGCAGATTATGGAGATGGAGACGTTGATAATATTTTATATGGTAAAGAGCTATGAAGATAAATAGCAACTCCACCACCACCTTTATTTGTACGATCATTTCTTATAAGTACGAAACCAGGTATTGGATACATGGTTGACTGTAAACACGGCTTCAACCAACTCTCAGAAATTAAAATAGCGTGTAAGTTTGTATAAGCAAATGAAGTTTCGAGTTCTGCATAATGACTTGGTATACTCTGTGCATTTATGTGACAAATATTCAAAAGTTTACTGGCTGAAGGGAACACATTATTTAAAAGACCATTTAAAGAAGAAACGTTGTCATTTAGCTGGTCATCGCAAGAAACAAAAGACAAGTCTGAGTCATAGGAATAAAAGGAATCATCATCAGTCATAATGGAATAAGATATATTAATGTAATTATGTAAAATAAAAATGTAAATAATAATAAAAAATAATATGAATATTAATGTAAAATAAAAATACAAATACTTTAAAAGAATATATGTAAAACTAAGAGTAAACTACAAACATGCAAAATGATATAGAAGGATAGCAAACAATCATAATACACCAACCCTCAAGTTGACTGTTTACATTAAAATAAACCAAACTGAAAAAAAATAAACACTACACAATTATGAACATGTAGAAAATAATAAAAATAAAGAAAACAAAAACGAAAACAATATCGAAACAGAACTCGATTCCCGGTTGGGTCAATCTAGAAAACACTTTTTCTACGTTTACACGGGTCTGGGTGTTTGTGGTGCCTTCGTTGTTTCTGATTCCATAATACAAGTGCTTACGCTGCTTACCTTGGAATCAAGCAATGTGTGTGATGTCCCTATCTATGTGTGTATTTTTTAAATATTAAAAAAATTGCTAGCACATGTTAGGTATATAATAACATACTGAAATGTCTTTTCACATCAGGCGGCGGCACCTCTCAGCGGTATGATTGCTGACCCAGAGAAGCGCAAGGTAATCCAGCATCAACTGGTGCTGTTATTACACGCGCATAAATGCCAACGCCGTGAATCTGAAAATGCCGAGATGAAGGAGTGCACGCTACCGCACTGCAAGACCATGAAAGGAGTGCTCAACCATATGAAGTCGTGTCAGGTATTCCATTTCGTACTTTTAATAGTGTAGATGTAGGATTCGTAGATTTACTATGGCCGCGCGGGTATTCGGTATGAACACGACGAACGCTCTTTTATAATTCAGTCGACCGGTAGATTTCGAGGCGAGCACACGTCTCTTTGCAGAGCAAAGCACCCGTGATTTCTTAATCTCGCTCTTTTGTATAAGTACGGTTAAAACGGAGTAACTGTTAATTTTTATTTCTTTGAGAATTACTTCTTTATAGGTCTACATTCTATTTAAGGCAAATTAAATATACCTATTATTATTATGTTAATTCTTGTTTTAGTAATTTTTTTATTTTTTATAGAGAAGGGAGACAAACAAGCAGGAGGCTCACGTGATGGTAAGTGATTACCGCCGCCCATGAACCTTAGCCTTCCCTTCCAAACCGCGAAACTGAACGTTGTTCGGCATTTTGACGCCAAGGATTCCGATGCTGGCTGAGGCAACTGGGGCAATCTCAAAACGAGGTGATACGACGAAGGGTTTCTTTTTAGCGGTTAACGCGCAAACTTGTGTCTTTTTAGGGTTGAACTGGCCTAAATTTAGTCGGGCCCAGTCCGAGATTTTGTCTACAGAAAACTCGACATCAGACACAAGTTTGTTCCAGTTCTCGTCGACGTGTTCCCGAAAAATACGACCGGTGTATCGTTCATCACTAGTGCTGTCGTCTGCATAGCAATGAATGTTACTAATTTGTAACAAATCATTGATATGCAGAAGGAACAGGGTTGGCGATAGCACACAGCCTTGTGGAACACCAGCGTTCACAGACTTGAAGTCCGAGAATGCACCGTCAACTACGACCTTGATGCTCCGGTCTATGAGAAAACTAGTGACCCAATTGCAAAATTTCTCGGGAAGCCCATATGAAGGAAGCCTCGAGAGAAGCGCTTTGTGCCACACCCGATCAACGGCTTTTGCTAATTCCAAACTAACTGCCAGAGCCTCCCTCTTGCTCTCTACCGCTTCCGCCTATAGCCGTACTGGCGGTGACTAATCAACTGATGCGCTTCTCTCAGTACCTCAAGAGCTGACAGTTTATAATGGACTCCATTATTTTAGAGAACTAGGAGGTGAGGGCGATCGGTCGATAGTTACCGATAGGATCTGAGCGGTCGCCTTTCTTAGAGATCGAGTATACCAAAGTTGTCTTCCGTGCCATCGGGACAACGTCGTGAGAGTAGGAGTACCGAAAAAGACGCGTTAGAACCGGTGCCAACTCTGGAGCACACACCCTCAACACAATTGGGGGGATTCCATCCGGCGCACTCGACTTCTGGATATATAGGGAGAGGAGTGCTTTGGGCACTGAGCTCTGAAAAAATCGGGTGTCCGGCATAGAGCACTCACTACACGGTATGATCGGCGGTGAGTTCCTCCTATCATCGAGAGTCGAGTTGGACGCAAAAAGAGATCAAAGAAGATCGGCTTTCTCTTTTGCGTCCTGGGCCAGCGAGTTGTCCTCCCTGTGCATAAATGGTAGTGATGGCTGACTGAAATTCCCTTGGGCAGCCTTGGCGAGGGACCAGAATTCACGAGTTCCCGAAGGGAGACGAACCAGTTTCTCGCCAATTCTGCCAATGTGCTCGGACCTTGCCGCAGCAATTACTCTTTGTAGGATCTGGCGGCAGAGTTATACTTCTTCTTAAAAACGCTAGTCTTTAATCCCGAGACGCCGATGCATTAACGAGCAAGAAGCAAAACTGCCCACATGGGTAGGATGCAAAGAAAGATCGCATCCCTTCCCAACCCACCGACCTGTAGTGCCACACACGGCGGTGGCCTGTACATCGCAACCGCAATGGGCACATGATACATCATCACTACTGATACCTGTTCATAAATTTCTATTGCCTAACATGGATCTGCTAAAGAAATCGATTGAAAAGCTTACTATTAACTTTACATCACGTATGGACGAATTCCAAAAGGAGGTCAGGACATCCATTCCAGCAGCAAGTCCGCCTTCAAATATTAATGCACAGTTTAGTGCATTTAGGGTATTTGTACTGTCAGCACTGGAAAAGCTACAGCTGCAGCTCCAGCTTCTTTGCAAACAGCGGGATGAAATGGCGGCAAGAACGAGTAGGAAAATATTGCTTGTCCATGGTGTGAAAGAAGTTTGTGGTGAAAACCCTGCGCAGTACATAAGCAATATATTATCTGAGCGTCTCAATATGTCCGATATTACAGAGGATTCTTTAACTAGGTGCCATCGTTAAGGGCGCCTTAATAATGATAAACCTCGTGCACTTTTGATCACGCTTCGAGATCAAGACCTCTGTAACAAAGCTTGGTTTTCTAAAACCAAATTGAAGGGTAGCAGTATTACTCTTTCTGAGTTTATGATAAAGAGCCGCCATGAAGCGTTTATTGCTGCTCGGGAACGTTTTGTGTTGTGGTACTGGGAACACATGTGGTACATGGAACGTCGACAATGGCAGTGGTGGCATCTACAGCCCCAAAGCCCTCTGTAACTACTCGGGCTAGGAAGCCTACCAAGAAATAATAGATTATTTGTACATTGATACTGTGTTGTGGTTTGGTTTTTACTATTTATTTGTTTAGTTCTTGCAGATCTTGTCTTCTATTGAATATTACTGAGTTATTGTATATTATCATTTTTTCTCTTTTAAATTCCATGTATTTCTTGAAAATATTGTTTATTTGTTGAAAGTACTTATACCTTTGTGAAGCATTTAGTGAGTTATAATTATAAGCTTAGCATATTTGCTTACTTTTAAAAAGGTGAAGACTATTTACAAATTAATTAGACAATGTCAATTTATACTAATAGATAACCGCTGTCAGTTTATGGCCGGACATTGACTGTTGACCCATAGCTTGAAACGAGCTGGTAATGTTGATAAGATTTATAATCGCATTACACTGCAATGTTTTTTTTAATATATATATAAACAATGTGGTTTTTTTATAATTTTATTTCTCCAAAACTTTTTACACTATTAATAGTGAAGATAAATTGAAAACTATACATTATCTTCTATAAAAAGAACATATTGTCCACTAGCGATGACATAAACCGTAATATGATTGTTCCTCTCCTTGATATTATTACTCCTGTCCATTACCCATATATTTAATGTATGTATCTCTTCTTCTAAATTTCCCGAAGCCTGGAAGAGTGCATATGTTATTTCTCTCCCTAAAAAGTCAAAACCTACAAACTACTCCGATTATCGTCCAATCTCGATTTTACCTTTCCTTTCCAAAGTTCTTGAAAAATGCATCTATCAACAACTAAACACTTTCCTCCACAGACATAACTTGTTTAATCCTTTGCAATCCGGTTTCCGTCCTGGGCATAATACGGCTACTGCCTTAGTCAAAGTTACTGATGACATTCGTTGGGGTATGGACAATAAACAGCTCACAGTTATGACTGTTGGATTTCAGCAACGCCTTTAATACTGTCGACCTAGACATATTGCTGAGTTTGTTGCGTTCACTTAACTTATCTCCATCAGTAATTGATTTGTTTCAAAGTTATCTAAATAGCCGTCGGCAGCGTGTTCGTCTTAATGAAACTTGTTCATTTTGGCGAGACATCACTGATGGTGTACCGCAGGGCGTTGTGTGTCACCGTTACTCTTTTCCATTTTCATTAATTCCATTACTTAAAAATTTCTTCTGTCTATCACATGCAGATGATGTCCAAATTTACACCCAGTCAACTTTTGAGAATCACCGTTAGCCATCGATGGTATGAATAATGACCTAGATCACATTCTCGAGTGGAGTAAATCTTATGGGCTCAATATTAATCCTCAGAAATCGAAAGCAATTATTTTCAGCAGCCGGAATTTCATCTCAAAAATTGACTGGTTTTCCTTACTGAACGTTAAATTTGATGGAGTTATAATTCCTTTCTGTGATTCTGTCAAAAATTTGGGCGTCTATCTTGACAGCACTCTGAATTGGACACGCCAATTGAATGAAGTCAGTCGGAAAATTTTTTGGTGCTCTCAGCTCTTTGCGTCGCCTTCGATCATATTATTAGTCAATATAACTGAACTCAAAATATAAATATTCAAAACTATGGTTGACTATTTATGCTTCTTTAACACGCGGCCAGAAAAACTGTTGGATGTGTGCGTGCTACAACGACACCTAAGTATTACCTGCGTCATACGCTTGTAATCCGACGTAGTATTAAATTATGATTAGCAGTTTTAACCACCGCGATACGCACAGCTCCATCAGCACCACGGAGAAGTTCCCCATGGCCAGTGAAGCAGTGCATGATTGTCGTCCTTTACAATTATCATTTATTTATTTATATAATCGGATATTTCCAAGCACAGTTCTACGTATTGATAATGCAGTTCAGAATAAAGCGAAATCCTATATTCTATTGCATGCAATCTGCGCAATGCAATATCGCGTGAATCTTTAAACGTTGGTTCCGATTCATTTTTGAACGTTAATTTGACGATACACCGATCGTATTTAAAAAAAATGGTTGGGTGGTCAGAATTTCTAGTCAAGAGACCCGAGTTCGATCTTCAGGTGTCGGGCTCGTGCCAATGGTTATTTCCAAAAACTTATGTACGAATTATAGCGTTTGCTTGGACATAAAGACGGCAATGGGCTCACCTCCGGTCACGTTGTCTCGAAAATATCTTCTGTGGAAGGTGGGTGAAAGGGACTTAGTTGTCTAGATTAGACATCTGTCTACCCCTGTATTGGGAATTGCGTGAAGATATTCATATTTATTTATTTTACAGATCGTATTTATTACGTGAATAAGTAATCGAATCGAAACTTCAATTATATGAAAATTTGCATATTCAAACGTTTCCGAAATATTCTTTATTTCTTGATGATACGAGAAATATAAACCGAGTTGAGAGTTATCACTGATAGGTAGAAGTACTTACTTCTAAAGCCTTCGCTAGCCGTTTATAAGCATTCGTCCGTTTTCGACGTAATGACGCTACGTCCTTTGTTACTGTACTCAATGTCGATATTCTGATGAGCAAGGTATCATTTCTCTATTTTATGGAATTATTAAACACCAATAATAAGTAGAATTGTTCAATTTGTTCTTACAGTTCTTCTAATTTTATAATGAAATTGCATATTATGTGAAAAGAAAGTGTAACATTGAGATTGTTGGTGACGATTTACTATACTGTTTTTTTTTTTGTAGGCAAAGAAAAACTGCTCTGTGCCACATTGTTTATCGTCGAGGCAAATTATACACCACTGGAAAGACTGTAGAAAGAATGAGTGTCCTGTTTGCCTTCCATTAATGGAGGCTGATCGGGCTAGAACAAAGGCAATGAATAATCGTAAGTACATACTGACATTTCGTTTACAAATAGACATAGTACTATAAAATATGGGTAATAGTAGTTAAATTGGAATTGGATTGATTGGGTCAAATTTCGTAAAATTCAACATAAGTCACGGCAGGACTGCTTAAATTACCGCGGCATAAGCCAGACAAATTAAAAATGACAGACAGATTAAAAAAAAACATGACAAATTTAAAAGAGAATGAAAGTGAGTTGAGAATGAATGAGTTACTGGTCAAATGTTTTCTGTAGGCTGATGAACAAGTATTTCTTGTGGCTTCAGCCGAGGAGTTGCAAGAGATGGTAACTGCTATAATGTTTAATGGAGCTTTTGTTAGAAAGGGAATGAAGATGAATGTAAAAAAGACGTAAGTGATGGTGTTTGCAAGAGATGAGGCAATGTCAGACTACTATATCATGATTGGAGATGAACAAATTGAACAGGTGAATGAGTTTGTGTATCTGGGTTCAAAGTTTACAAGAGATGGAAAGTGTGAGTGTGATATAGATATATAGTGATATATAGAAGAAGAGTGAATACAGGAAACAAGGTGAAGGGAGCTCAGCACTCCTTTATGTCACAGTCGGAAGATGTCTAACAAGGCTCATTTGGCTGTGCATGAGGAGTGTTGGTTCCGACACTCATATACGGAAGTGAAAGTTGGGTATGGCAGAAGGAACATGAAAGTAGAGTAAATGCAGTTGAGATGAGAGCATTAAGAAGTATGTAAGGAGTTAGACTGAGCGACAGGATAAGGAATAGTGAAATAAGGAAATGTTGTGGTCTGAAAGATGATGTAGTGACTAAATTTGAGAAAGGTATGCTGAGATAGTTTGGCCAATGAATGAAGAACGATTGACGAAAAAAGCATATAAGGCGAGTGTGAATGGAAGTGTAGGAAGGGGAAGGCTTAGGCGGACGTTTCGAGACCAAATCAGGGACGTCCTGAAAAAAGGCCAGGTCAAGAGTACCCTGAATCGAAGAGAATGTATGAAGGGAATAATGAAAGTGGACGAAGCGAAACAATTATGTAAGGATTGTAGTAAGTGGAAAGAAGTGGTCTCTGCCTATCCCTATGGGAAAGAGGCGTGATTATATGTATGTATGTATGTTGTACCTAGGCTGAATCTAAAAAAAATACAACTGGTTGTAGTTTAATAAAAAATTGAATTTATATATTTTGAATGTTCATTAGTCAACACAGACAAGCGCTAAGGTGAGCGACGCGACTCACCGGCGGCGTGCGGCTCGACGGGCGGCGCGACGCACTGGTGCACGGTGGCCTCCGCGAGGTGGCGTGCGCGGCGTGCAGCGGCGGCAGCGCCGTCACGTACACGCACAGCCGCGCGCGCGCCGCCGCCGCCAGCAGCCGCCCGTCGCCGCTCCACGCGCACCGCTCCGCGCCGCCCGCGCCGCCCGCCGCGCCCGCCGCCGCGCCGTCGTGCCACAGCGAGATCAGCTGCAGTCTGGCGGGCGGCCACGCACATACACACAGGCAGGGACAACGTCACGTACATTGCTCCGCTCACAGTTTGCAAAGGCACGTTCCGGATCCGGGGAAATTTAGAATGTGGTTCTTGCATTAACCGCACTCGTCCACGGAGGTCGTCATGCTGATACTACCCTCGAACCCTTCTCTACCCCTTCCCATACAAATGGTTAACAAGCGTATAAACAAAATGCGCTACTACGTATAAGTAAGCCCTAAATTCGGTTAGTAACTTGCATGATACTGACAGCCCTCATGCCGAGCGTGTATTGAAGAGAAAGAAACAGCGACCGAAGCGTTCTTGAGGTGGCCAACGGTCGCGGTACAGCTATGTAACTCGGTACGCCGAGTTTAACATTAAATGTCTGCTGAGTATCCTCAATGAGTTTGGTTGGTACGAATTAGAAATATTCTTGAACACATGCAAAATCACGCTCTGTCGAGGAATTGCGGAAACAAGCCCGTCTAGACTACAGCTGCTTTTATTGAAAGCATTCAATTATACTGCGAGGCATTCCCTACATTACATTTTTAGTGCATCCATCAGATGTTAGCATCATTATGAATAAATAACTAATTATTGTTAAGTTTTTTTAATATTGCTTCTGAGACAAGAATTTTATTTTATTTTCATATATTTACGAATAATGTGTGTTTTAGCTATAAGTATTTGTTTATTATAAATTATATGAATAAAGTTATAATCGATACAAGTGTTTTTTTTTTTTTTATTTTTATATTGAAATATTAAGGTGCATCTGATTGGTGTTCATTAAATTAAATAAAAATAAAGGCCCCATATTTTTTTTAACTCAAAAATAACTATAAAATAATCTTTAATTTAATAATCAAAAATAGGTGTCAGTTCTTACACCGATTTCCTCGAGCGAAATGAGAACTTAATATGAGTAATAAAATGATAAATTTTTCTAGAAAAAAAATCTTACTGTCCATCACCACAAGACGCAACTTGACTACCGTAAACAACCACATCTGTGAGATTTTCCTTATCATTTTTCACTTGAAACAACTCTTCTCTGACTTCCTTCAGATGCGTTGATATAGCTATTATGTATGCAGCACTGAATCCTATAAGTATGTATCCATCTCCATACCACATGTAAGAAATAATAGAACCATATCGCTGTTGAAATGCCAACTCTTGCCAATTAGCTTTACATTAAGCATTAGCTTGGACATTAAGACGACAATAGGCTCAGCACCTGTCACATTTTCCCAAATAAGCTTTGATGGAAAGTGGTTTAAAATTACTTTAGACAACCTCTGACGCCTAGTGAAAAAATTGAAAAACCTGAAAATCTTTTCATGTTGTCGCCAGCTGAGGTACCGGGTTCGATTTCTGGATGGGTCAAGGAACAAAACTACTTAAAGTTCTTTGGTGAACACTTGTACACAATTCACTTTATTTAATGATTTATTAACTAACCAACTGGTTTTGCCTTACAGCATCATTAAAACTTTAATCAAGAAAACTACCTTTGTTTTACTTAACTATCTACCTTTTTGTTTCCAATTTCATAACATTCTGTACCACATGATGTTTAATAACTAGCCATTATTATCTATAAAATTTTAATTCTATAAATTGTATTATAACATAAAAAAATATCAATATATCAAAGGTTTATGATACTTTGTGGTATGGTGGTTATACAATGCCAGGTTTCCCTTCTGCGTTCCAATAGCTAAAAGTGGTTCGTCAAAAGACCAAGCAAGACAAGATGGTAGTTCACGTAAGCCAGTTTCTATATTAACATGCTTATTTGAATGAAATTCCCAAAGTAACACAGTATTATTGTTGGGAGTTATTACTGCCAAATAATCACCATCATTGTCCCATTGCATACAAAGTAGTAGAGTACAAAGTAATTATTGCTCAAGTAGAGAAATTAATTAACAAGTTGATTGTACCTATTTATTAAAATCTGGGGATATATCTAACAAATACTTGCTTGACTATGTGTTAAGATAGCCTAGTACTGAGTAAAATGGTATGTCCATCTTTCTTTAAATTTGCACATATTTTTCTATATCCCTTTTGTGGATAGATATGCCAGGAGATCATGTCCTTCTCTCTCTCTCAAAACCCGTATAAGCAAAGGACTCATTGGAATACCAGAATTCCTTTAACACTGGTAACCCACTTTAATCAGCCACCCAGAATTGCAAAAGAAAACAAACTCACAAGTACTATCAAAATCAGCATTGTTTGGACTTATTTCATGTATCCTTTTTTAATAATTAACTACATATTACATATAATATTTTTTTTGATAATCTAAGATGTCCTTACCCTTGCAGCTTGATCCTTTCTAACATTTGACCAGAACGGTCATGTATAGCCACAGTTGCATCAGTACCTGTTGTAGCAAGAAGTGATGTAGATTTCCTTTCCTCCATGCAAAATACAACTCTCCCATGCCTTGGGATTGCTCAATGGCATATAACAACTGAAATATAAAATGTATAGCTATTTTATTGACATGAAATGTTAAAAAATATTTAATTCAATTACTTTAAAAAATATAATAGCAGTAAGATCACAAGTACAGTCACTACGTTAGTGTTAAGTCACATAACTGGATGGTAATTGGATTATTAAGTGGTCTCTTTTAAATGTGAGTCCATCTTATGGAAAGTTTTTTCATATACAAATTACTCTTACTTACTCATACTTACTTAAATTACTCTTACCTTTGGAGAAGTCATTTTTATGAAAATGAATTAGGAAGCTTAAAAATGCATTTTAATTTTATTTAATAGTAATAACAGTAACGTGAGGCGTAGGTAACAGTTTTAGTCTTAAATTTTTTTAGAAAGCACGTTAAAAGTAAATTTAAATAAAAAGTGTTCCGATTAAAGTTTTATGCGTATTATCTTTGAATTATTCACAAATAAAGGTTTGACTAATGGGAATATTTTGTTTGAGATACCACAAAATAACACATTGTTGCTAAGCAACAAGTTATGACTTTGTTGCCAGCTCAGATGTTATTTTTTTTATAGTTATATTGAAATTTAATCAATCTGAAATATTTAATACCGCATATCGAAAGGAAATGGATCACCTTAATTTTTTTAATGTAGTCATAGTCTCTATTTTTCAAAATTTACACAATTTTTAATTATTTTAACACCTCAATAATTACCTTTAATTAAATTTAATACAGCTCCTGTCATATAGGTTCACCTAATTCAGGAGATAGGGCTCATTTATATTTTTATTTTACATACTTGTGTTATAGGCATAAACAAATAAAATAAATAAATACGTATATGCCTTTATTATTTTAGTGTCGTCCTTTCACTTCAGGCATGTGCGTAAGAATAACAATATTATTGAATTTGCAATTTTTATTAATTTTAAAGCATTTAAGTTATGCAGATCTATTTGTTAATAATTAATAAATTATATATATTTGTACGCGCGAAATCTACCTTTTTATTTATGCATACTCCAATCTCAGGTCTGCTGGAAGAAATTTCTTAAGAACTAAGCAGTACCTTTGTACAAACTTTTCCTCTTATTATATTTCTCCTTTCATTAATATTGTGTGTACATAGATTATTAAATAAATAAATAAAGAGAAAAATGTTTAAAATGTCTTTTTTTTTATTTTAACTGACACGGGTGGGATTCGAACCCGCGACTTTTGCCGTACCGTGGCAGAGCTCTTACCTCCGAGCAACCGTGTCCAACGCCCGTGTCACGTAAATTTAAAAAAAAAATTCTCTTTATTTTATAATGTTATTGATGTTTATGCTACTTGGAGAACATAGTGGTACAGATGCAAAACTGAGATTGCCTTATTCGTTAGAATATTGTGGAAGAAGGAGAGTTAAAGACATAGGCCTATTCCGTAAAATAATAGGGATTGTTATCATAGTAACAATTCACAATTACCAGTACCAGACACCAAGTATTAAATTATTGGTCACACAATTTACTCACAACAGACACACAATTTATTCCGCCAAGTCACTATTGCCATTTTCAAAGCTTTGCCCCCTTCTCTCGGTTACCTCTTACGATACCTATAAACAGAAATAGGGAGACATATTCTTAACCATAAGGTACATAAACTACACGTAAGATTTATTATATGATAGGCTCACCACTTGTCACGTAACCAATAATCGTCACTGAAAAGTGGGTCGAAGGGAAATAGTTTAGACCTCTGCTTACCCCAGTATAGGAAATTGCGTAGGTATAAAAATATCTAACAAGAAAAGGTGTTTAGCGTGTAAATGGTACAACTCGTAAAATTAAGTTTTGATTTCTTGTACTCACGCGAACTTTATTTAAAATAAAACTATTATTTACAGAGGTTATGGTTTTTTGTCAGTATATCAGTAGTCTTCATGTGGAGGACTTGGATCTCAAAAGGAGGACAGGTTACCATTAATTACCCACCTTCAATACCCCTCTCAATCTTTACTTTAATAAAATGTTAGTATCTCATATGTGGCTCCTCTGGAAATTTGGATAATAACACTATAGTGGGTGTACATAAGTACTGGTAACCTTGCTTTTTTCAGCATCGACAACGTCATCTTCCATAAAAAAAGTTATATCAACATTTGATTACTCTACACATAGCATTAAAGACTTTATAACATTAACATTTGGTTCATATTTATATTTAATTCATAATTTTTGATTAAATTAGGTCTTGGATAGAAAAATTAATAGATGTGCATAATTTAGAAAACCATTTAATAGTAGTAAATCAATAAATAAGTATGTTATTTACATTGTTTAAAAAAAATTGTTTAATCATAAGATTACATTTCATTCAGTGGCCTTATGCCTAAGATTTCTAGACCAGTTTTCACAACAATGCGCGCTTTATGAAAAACTAATAATCTTTGAGCTGCAGTATCTGCATTTTCATTCTTTACATTCAATTCATTAAACATCCTATTTACATGTCTCGCTAGCCGAAACAAATATTTAACTAATATACATGCTTCCCTCTCAACAAATGCTCTGTTTAAAATATCTTCAAATCTGGCCAATTCAGCTACAACATCACCAACAACTTCTTCAGGAAGGTACCCAGGATCACAGAAATCTGGAATTTTCACACCACAATTTTTTTCTAAATTCATTAGTCTGCAATGAAGATACTGAAGCTTTATGCCACTATCTCCTTCACTTTGAAGTGCTTTATCCCAATCAAACACATAGTCCTTTTGCCTCTTTTGCTTGAAATCATTTATCAATACCGCTGTTGTGCCCAATATGTCACATGTTGTTTCATTCATTGCAGAGTATCTTGTATCTAAAGAGAAAAAACAAAATGTGTTTTATTGTATGACTAAAATTTAAAATACTTAAATTAGTATGTATACATTAATTATATAAATACTAATAATTCTGATGATGGGCAGCTGACTCAGATGTGTAAAGGATGATTATAGTAATTCCTTCTTCAGGGAGAGGCATGTGAAAGAGTACTTTTAGAAGCCATTAAGTTAGTAACTCAGTTATGTATTGATAAATCATAGTGGCAACCAACAAGTAAAGAGTCTTTCCCATCTTTTATATCTGGCCAAAATCATATTTTTCTTTAATACCTATCAAGAGTTCACTGCTGGACACAGGCCTTCACTAAAGTTTGCCACAAAGAATAGTTCTTAGCCACCTGCATCCATTTACTCTCCCCAAAATTTTCCAACTTGTCCCTCATCCCTGGGTGAGGTCATCCTACACAACCCAGGTTCAATGCCCACATAGTAGGCTTATACTAAATAACAAGGGCAACAGGCTTACCACTGGTCACATTATCCCAAAAAATGTCTTTGGTGAAAGGTAGGTCTAAATGACTTACTTGTCTACCCAACTATTGGTAATGGCGTGAAGAAAATTTTTTTAAAGTTACATCTGCCGTAAGCAGTTTATCCGGACCGATATGACTTAGGAACCTTCAAGAAAAGAGCCTATACCTTTCTCAAAGGCCGGCAATGCATCTGCTATTCCTCGGGTATTGCCGATGTTCATGGGCGGCCGTAATCACTTACCATCATGAGTGCCACCTGCTTGTTTGCCTCCCTTTTCTATAAAAAAAATCTATAAAATATTATTTTCGAAATACATTAAAACGAAAGAGAAAAATATTACTCTTTGATATCCGCTGCTGCTCTTGCATTTTTTGTTTAGCTTCATCTAATATATCATTGAGAAATATAACATTTCCAGATCTAGTACTCATGCCTTTTAGTCTACCAAATTTTATGTGCTCACAAGCATCTGCACAATCACTGTTAATTTGTTTAACAATATCAAAGAGTGCAGCAAAATGATCAGTCTGAGCATTATCAACAACATACAACATTTTATTAAACTTATACTTTTTATATCTGTCTAACAATGCGGCAATGTCTCTTGAAAGATATAACGTTGAACCATCACTCTTCATTACTGTAACATCTCTGCCACGAAATTTTGCAACCTTTTTTCCTTCATTATTATTCACAATAATATTATTGTCTTCAAGTAGTCTAATTAAACTCTTTATGGCACTACCATTGTAATCAGACTCCCACTGGTAAAAATCAAAACCTATTCCTAATCTATTATACACCTTTTCCAATTCCTGAACAGTAATTTGTCTAATTCTTCTCCAATTGTCTAAACTTAGGGCACCTTGCTCTATATCTGCAAAGTATTTTCTAGCTTCTATTTGCACATTTTCATCATTTGCAGACATTTTATTCATCTCAACATAAATTTCATATAATTTTCTTATAGGATTATTTTCAATTTTATTGAGGTCTATATCTTTTAACTTCAATCCATATTGTAAAAGTCCAAACTGAGTGCCCCAGTCACCCAAATAATTTATTTTAATAACATTATTATTAAAGTAATTGTTTATATTTGCAATAAAATTGCCAATAATTGTTGATCTTAAATGACCTGCATGAAATGGTTTAGCTATATTTGGGGAACTAAAATCAATGACTACATTTTCTGGGGTTGCATCTCTTTTTGGTTTAATAATAAATTGCAAATTATTCAAAATTTCCTTTATAAATATTTCTCTATCTACTTTATAGTTAGTCGATTCTAAATTATTTACATTTATGTAAGAATCCTGCTTCACTGGATTTTTGATTCTTTCATTTTTCTGAGATTCACTACTTAATGAGTTTACAATAAAACATTTCTCATTATGTTTATATAAGAATTGTGAATATTTAGCATTATTAATAACGTGTTTGATTACACCAGAATGAACTATCTGTAAGAAAAAAATTGTGTAGTTTAAAACTAAATATAATTGCAAAAAAGGGATATAACTTTTTTTTAATAAAAATTAAACAAACCTTATCAATTAACATGAACGTTGACTTTATCGCCTTGGCGCTCATTTTAAACAACTACAAGAAATAGCATAAGTAGTAATGCTCAACATTATTACATACAAGACACAATATATATGTTTATAAATTTATGTTCTTACATTAGAAAGAACACATTATTTCATTCATTCTCATATGCTTGGACATAATACTTCATAATTTGTGATTTTATTTTACCAAAAGTTAGTGACAATATTCTCTTTGATTTTAAGCTATACTCAAAGATTATATAATTACTACGATGTAGCTACCAAAGATAAGATAGTTAATTGACTCAGGCGTTACTTTGCGGAAATTCATTGTAAAGTTGTTATTTAAAAAATTACTTCGCAACCCTCCGCATGAAAATATAAAAAGGTATATGCTACCTGGTCCGCTCTTCTTCTTCTTCTTCTCTTCGGACCAGGTAGCATATACCTTTTTATATTTTCATGCGGAGGGTTGCGAAGTAATTTTTTAAATAACAACTTTACCAAAGATAATATAATCACTACGTTATAGTAGCTACACTGTTATAATTTTTGTTACTGAGTCTTTTGTTGCTAACTTCAGTCGAATATTTGTTAGACTGAAGTATGTCAGTAACGTTTATGATGCGCGGGCTAAATAAAGCCTTAAGAAAAAGTTTTTATTTGTATGAAAGAATAATGTAGTTACCCTAAACATACTGATATGAACTTCCTGGTTATAGAGAATATGTCTAGTATAGCCTGCTTAATAAACAAAAACTATTAGCTTGACCATAATAACTTTAATTTAACTTTAGTTGGCTTTAACAATAGTAACAAACTAAAAGCAAGGAAATAAATATATTGTTAATAATTCATTTTAAGTTATGATAATTAAAAAAGAATTAAATATTTTTTAAATAGGGGCAAATGTTTTGAAATGATTTAGAACCATTTTTAATAGATAATGATGTGGATAAAAAGGCAAAATTAGACTTAACTATTTCTGATAGTCCACAGTAACATAGATTACGGAATATAAATATAGTGTAGGATTATAAAAACAACAATTACAAAAAATTTAATTATAAATAAAACAAAAACAAGAACTTACTGAATTTGACGCCAAACTATGTGATAAACATATTGGTGAACCTAGTTGCGTAGGAATGTATTTAATTTTGAATGTTTAAAAAAAGCTGTGGTTAATTTTGTAACTCATTATATTATTACATAGAAGAAAACTTTTTTTTTAAATATTGTATGCATAAATAAGGAATGAAAACCCTTTCTTAGCTAAACTTGTAACTTATTAATTTAAATGAAATATTCTAATAAGCTGTGCTTACTGATGTGCCTAAAATTGGCGGAGTGTTGTTAAATTTGTATTATTAAAGATTACAATAATACTGTTTTAAAATAGGTGGTTATATCGGTACCGCCGAAGTAAGTAGTAACACGTTATAATACAAAATTTCTGAATACATATTAAATTGAATTCTGTTTACATATGATTATGGAGTTATGGGGTTACAAAAGCTAAAAAAAGAACATATGAGCTAATTGGGAAGCTCCTTCTATTTTTAAAGTCGGCTAAGACTCGAATAATCCAGACGCCGTTAAACTTCTCACTAATTCGATTAACTTTTGTCATAGAATAACCTTAAATTTGATCTCAAAGCCTTAAGTTAGTATTGAAAATAGATTAGTTTACGTCAAGCAAATTCTGAAACTTCAGTCGAGTGGTTATTTTCAAGAATGAATTTAAAAAATATATTCACTAATTATATACACTGTTCAGATTATTCCCTATACAGAATGATATTTTTATTCTGTCCGAAATTAAAATACTTGCTTATGGTGGCAAAAAGGCCATAGACCAATCCACACCGTATTGATAATTGCCACTCCCGATTAGGAGGGAAAGTTTAAATTATATTATAAGTTGGTGATTATTCTTTGACGGCTAGTGTAAAATCTACTTTTTGTGCTTTGCATAGCAAATTAATTATGTTGTCTATTAATTACTAATACATTTGATGAAAGTTATATTTGTGGAACTATATTAATATAAGAAAGTCGCATTCGGGTATCTTCGTAAATAGTCGTATCCGAACGCGATGACGTCAAAAAAATTGGACCGATCCTGCGTCAAATCGGTACTTCCGGTGGTCACGTGGTGTACATCATCCAATCAGCGATCGTCGTTCCTTTGTAGGCCGACATTTTCTGACAAGCGTAGAAAAAGTTTTCATCAACAGCCGCCATTTTGCGCTGGAGAGACTAAGAAGTATTTCGGAATATGTCGTGTAAATTTTCTGTTTTTTCTTACATCACTTTATCATAAACTGTACCATTCCGTGTATTTTAATGAATTAAGTGAAATTGTGTTATTAGTTCGTTAAAATAAGTTCTTAAAAGCAGCAAAAATCTAGTGATATTGTTTTCATTTATTGTGCTAGTTCCGACGGAAGATGGTGAGAGGGTCTGTGTAGCTCTTCGATTCCGAGCTTTGTAATGGCGAATACTTGAGTGAGAAATTTTAATATGTGCCTTCAATGGTTTGAAGGACATCGAACGATCGGGATGTGGGTGAATTACATTATGATGAATGACAAATCTCTCTAAAATGTTATTTCTCAAAGATATAAGACATAAAAGTGTTATTTGAATCGGCGGGCCGAAATATTCACGACGGCTTACGTTTAGTAAACAGAGCCATGGCCGATCATCATGTTGATGAGCCGCCTAATAAGCGGGCTAAGATGATCCGGGATCCTTTCCAGGGTCCCTCGGACTCCGCGGGTGAGTATTTGTGTGTATTTTATTAGGTTTATTGAGAGTTTCACGGCACTTCTGTCATATTATCTTGCTGTGATTTTTGACATTTTGCCTTTAGTCTTGTTAGCGCCTTGCAAGTTTTGCGTCGTATTATTGTTCTCTGAGCGTATAATCTAAAAAAAATGCTATAAAACATCGTTTTTAATATTATATTTTGACATGTATGTAATTGTTTATAAATAAAATATCACTTCAAGTCAAAAGTTTATGTATTTAGAATTGACAATAGTGTGTTTGCAATTATTTCGTTGAAACTTGTTATAATATTTATAACACAAAGAGATCAAAACCATTAAAATAAATTAAAATAGCTAATTAGAATGAAATTAAATTACTTCATAAATATTATAGTCAAGAAATGGATGTTTATCACTACTTTTTTTCTGTTAAAAGTCTAATTAGTATACTACTCTCAAGTTAACAAAGTAAAATGCAGTACCAAGCTATTTTATAAAATTAATGTTACTTATTTGTTAGTTACAGAATTGAAATATGTTTCTCTATATTTTAGTTAAACATTTTATAATTTGTATAATAGTTAAAGTTATTGTATAACAACAGATGATGACAACAGATGTTGTACACAAAAAATTCTCAAGTCTATTTTGTAACTGAATGTATTTGTATTGTAAAGTTTACTTAGGTAATTGTAAAATTAAATCTTGCAATTTTCAAATAATATTAAATAATTATATTTCACTTTTACTATAAAGTAGGTAGTTGTTAATTTGTGTTAATCTTATTAAATATTTTTTAGATGTAAACTTTTTAGTCTTGATCCTGTCTTGCCATCATATGAGGTTATATTTTGCTTCACAGAGCACTTATTTCAATTTCTTTAATTTTTATTATAAGTTTATTAAATACAATTTTGAAATTGCTTACAATTTTTTATGTTTCTAGCTTACTCTATTTTATATAGCTTTATGTACTAAATGAAAGTTACATTATTGAAAAATATTAAGAATTACCCTTGCAAATAGTTGTTTATAAGCTTATTTTTTATGTTTATTAACAAATTTGATATTTTTATGTTAAAATATGCCATGTTTCTTAGGATCTGTGATCCTAAACATTATTTATTATTTGTAATTATTTTCTCATAAGAACATATGTTCATGTTATTGTTGATTGATGTTAAAAATATTACGGATTTAGTATAATATATAGCTTCAGAACTAATTGATAAAATTTGAATGATGAGTATTTTATGAGAAATATAATTAGGTCTAAGTTATATACAAAATACTGCTGCCTTATTTTAATACACAAACATTATAGAAGGTTACATTTTAAATTTTTATAGTTAAATCAATTTAAATTTCTATTTAATTATTGATTAAATACATTTAAAATTAAATGTATTTATTTCTAGTGGGAATCAGTACACATAGTTTTATACCTACACATGTTTGTATAATTTATTTATTAAAATAGTAAATTACAATTTTTCTCATTTGGTAAACACATTTGTTGAGTGTTGACTCTGATTGTAGGAAGGTATTAAGATTAAAATGCAATCAATTTGTATCAATGAAAAAAAACTGTATAAAAAAATAAAATCTCAAACTGCACTCTTACAGTTCATAAAGATAACTATGACTTATGACATGCAATATGAAGCATATATCCTATTATGTGATAATCCCACTGTGATAACTTCTTTCTATATTAAAAAATGTATTCAAACAACATTGAAAAAACAATCCTAAGAAGTGATCATATTTAATCCACCTAAATTACCTGAACATATTGAACTTTTTTAAGCTTATGGATTGTGATTCTAAAGAATAGGCTCATTACTGTTTAAATTTTTTGTTTATATTACATAAAATATCTACTTTATTTTGATAAAACAAATATGAAATGCCTGTTTCAGTAGATGGTTTTTCAAACCTGGACATGTTTGACCTGGAAAAGGATCTGCCAGATGAGTTGATGGCAGGATCCTGGGGCGAACAACCTGGTGTCACAGGACCTAAGCCCCCAGCACAGGGTCCAGGACCAGGAGCTCAAATGCCCCAACAACAGCAGCTGAATGGCGATGACCCAGCTGCAGCCATGCACAGACAGCTTAATAATCATCTCATACAACAAGTGAGTACCTGGGACTGAAAGATTGTTTGATTTAATTTTAACTAATGAAATATTAACTTATAATGTGTGAAAGTGTGAATTTACATACTGCTATTCATTAACAACAATCCTACTTAATTTAATTATGTACATTATAAAGTTCATACTCTGAAGTTATGAAAAATATGATCTTTTAATTTTAAATAATAATTTATTTTTTTATTTTATTACAAAACAATACTAATAAAATATTATGTCGTTTGCTGGTCTTTTCACAGGGCAACAAAGGTGGCTTAGTTGGCCACAACAACCCTTTAGGTTTGGGTACTTTAGGAAGTAAGAGTCCAAACTTACAGTCACCTCCTAATGTGTCTGTATCTAAGGACCTCATGGGTAGTCTACACCCACAATTAATACCAAATACAAGCCATCCAAATCAGCTGCATTCTAATATGCCAATGAGTTCCATCCAAGGTAAGTTTTTATTTAATTTTGTGATTAATTACATGTATTTATAATTTTTGTGACCTTGAAATAAAGCATGAACATTCTGAATATTCATGTTTAATAATAGTAAAATGAACAATTGTTACATTAAAAAAATTATAATTATTCTTGTTTTTCGTGAATATTTATGTGAATACTCCACATTATTTGATATCAATGCTTTCATGAAATTGGATTTTCAATTTACCTGTGATTATTTACCTGACAATAATTTTATTTTTGATAAAAATATCTATTACAATTATTTTAGGTGGAATGAATGTGGCTAACGTTGGCAATATGATAGTGACAAACAGTAATATGACTGGTGCTGGGATGCTGGGTAGTGGAATAATCAACAATGTAAATAAGCAGCTCCCAACACTTATGAGCAATAATCATCATGCTGCGGCACCTCATCATCCACACACACAGGTGAGTTGAAATAGTGTTTGCTTTACTATAATTTTTGCATTATGGGTTACATATTTTCAACCAATTTAAAAAAAAAAACAATAAATTTTATTAGTACATTTAATTAATGTAATGTAATGTAATTATGTAAAAAATATTTATTAATTTGTTGATCATATGTGATACAATGTAAAATGTATATAATTTATATGTATAGTTTGTTGTTGGTATTACAAAGCTACAAGTTCCAACGCGTCAAGTTGTTGCAGGTGATGCAGAACGGGCCGCTGGGCGGGCGCGTGGGCGTGGGCGTGGGCATGCAGGCGCAGGGCATGCGCGCGGCGCTGCAGCACCACGGGCGCATGGCGGCGCCCGGCGGCGGCGGCCACCCGCTGGCGCCCTACCACCCCACGTACGGGCAGTCGCCGCCCGCGCGCTGCCCGCCCGGCGTGCGCTTCGGGCCGCCGGACGCCGCGGCCGCGCCCGCCGGCGGCGCCGCGCCCGCCGTGCCGCCCGCGCCCTCGCCGCAGACGCCCGGCGCTCCCGCCGGCGGGCAGTCGCAGCCGCAAGCCGCCACGCAGGTCGGTGTCGCATGTCTGACTTGCACCAACACACAGAGGTAGCGCCCCAATCGCGAAAACCCGTGTGTACGCCACTCGTGCATAGCGCTAGTCATATTGCCTAGTTTACATCAGTTGTTTACGGCCCTCCAATGCCTAAAAGTCTTTTATCATGCAACTATTCATAAATATATAGGTATACTTTGTTTTTTGTTGGTTATATCTGGAACTACCAATACAATTTCAAATATTCATTTTAAATTACATAGTGTATTTATTAATAATAACATAGGTTAATTAATAAAACATGATCTTAAGACCAATAGGAGAGGTACAATGTAGGTAAAGGTTTTATTCAGGAGAAAAAGTCTCTTTTGACACTTTTCTTGGTGTGCCCTGTCTCAATAGTTTGTTACTGAAGAGTTATGAAGGGTGGAATTGTTTCACTTAAAAATTCTTTGAAAATTCTATAATGGTCTAATCTATATGTCTATCTCCTAAGACTCATGACATCTTTTCCCATATTTAAATTATTAACTCAAAATTTACGTATTTTGCAGAGTTGTGTCCACCTCATTTTTATGAATCCTTATTCAAATAAGTATATTATTTACTTCATTATGTAATGTAGATAAAATTGAATAAAATATAGAACTAATTTAAATAAAACGCGTCGCGTCGAAAAATTAAACAGATTGGCTCAAGATGACGATTTTTTGGTTGTTCTCTATTAAAATATCAGGGTCTGTACATATATATGTACTTATATAAACTTCAAATATTGTTTTGTTTAATGTGTGTACATAAATGAGCAAAATAGTTCTCTAACAAACACAAAAATATCATATATTTGGCTTAATATCAGAGCAATTGTAGATTTTTGGATGAGAAATCCAAAAAAAATGTTTCATTGAAAAAATTGTCTAAATATCAACATCTAACAATAACACCTAAAAACATCTCGACAACAGCGCCACCTATCTGGTCTAAGTCTAGTGCAAAATTTATAGATTGGCAGAGGTTCAAGGAATTCAATCCGCTACTGTTCGTTACCACTGGTGGCATGAGTGTTGGTTCTTTTCGCACTGAGGCTTCTATCCATTTAACGTCTAGCGTCTATCCATTAAATAATTTAACGAGGCGTCTATCCATTTAACATGGAAATGCAGCCTGCGTTCTTGGTGCCATGCCACGTAGAGTCGAGCTGTATGATTATTTAAATTTTTACTAAATAAGTATTGTAAATATAAATATGATTTTGTTTCTTGGAATAAACTATTCGAAGAATATCCTAACAGCTCTGATTAACTGAATATTTCATATAATACTGAATCCTATTATATATTCTGTTACACTACAATATCTACTCAGTTCAAAATTAAAACATGATAAGCCAAGGACTGGGACACTGGACTGTTCTCTGATCTATCCAATAAATAATAAATAGACATAGCACACATTAAACATTTTTTATTGGACTTGTGGTTAAAACTTATACTATCAGCAAGAGCATTTGCAATCTTGTATTATATAATGCACTATGGTTTGGTTAAATTAAAAGGTTTTAAAATTTTTAATCTATTAGTATTAGGAAAATGCCAAAAATATCTATATTTTATAATATAGTCAAATATTATAAACAAGCCATTCCACAGCACAAAATTAACAAAGTGGTCACAGTAGTATAACAGTAATGTAGTAAATGAGTACAGTACATTTAGTGTTTGTTCTTCTATATAATTTAACTCATCATTATATGGTGCTGCACCACAAGCTCTTTTTTATCATTCAGATAATGAATATTGATGTCTTAGATATTTGAGCATAGAAAATAGTTTGTTTTTAATAGCCAATAGATGGCGCTGCCATGGGATTTATATATCTGTTATATATCTGTCAATCGGAATTCAAATCAGGATACAATCGAGTTCGATATCGAGTAGGAAGCCCCATATCAATAATTTTTTATCGAAATTTATACGAAATACTAATTGTCTATATCTCTGAACACTAGACGGCGACAGGCTCACCAACTTTCTTAAAATGTGGGTTGAAAGGACTAAAAATTATTTAGGCCTCTGTCTACAACAATATTAGAAATAACTTGATCGAGAGTATTTGAGCTATGATTCAAGATCTGATAAGTCTTTTGAAGAGGCACATCTTTTTTCTAATTAACATTTGGTATCCTTTTATTTTCGTGAGTTTAAAATCTTTAGTTTAATATCATTCTGCATATAGTTCTCGAGTGACTTTGTTGCTCATAATGAACTCCGAAACTGTTTTATGTTTTGCTTTTAATGTTTTGCTGGTGTACCTAAGATAGGATAGTTTTTATCACTTATTTTTTATTAATTACTGGGCAGGATTACGTATGCCGGTCCGGGCCGCTCTATATAAAATAAATAAAAAAATAAACATCTTCACGCAATTCCCAATACAGGGGTAGACAGAGATGTAGTCTAGACAATTAAGTCCCTTCGACCCACCTTCGATCGAAGCCATTTTCAGGACAACGTGACAGGTGGTGAGCCCGTCGCCGCCTATGATATGATTCTTACATAAGTTTTTGAAAAACCTATTGATACGAGCCTGCCACCTGGGGATTGAACTGAACTCGGCTAGCTGACTTTTTCAAAGTCATTACATATAAAATACATATATAAAAACATAGATAGTAATAAAAGAACTCTTATCCTGAGCATCTTAAATCCCTGATGACTTTGACAGAGAGAGATCACTTGGTACAATGTCTAATGAATGTAGACAATGTTATTATATATTTAAATATCTTATTGCAGTCACTGTGACAGTTGTACATTTGACCGAAGGCAATATCTTGGCCAAGCATATTTGCAAGTTTTCTTTGTAGATTTCGCTAGTGTAAATTTATATTTATGTGAAATAATTTAAAAAATGATGAATTTAAAGGAAGCGAAAGAAGTATGTAAGGATCATGACACCTCAAGGAGTAAATGTATATATAAAAGTAGCCCACAGAGTAGCTTAATGGTGGAATATCTAAATTAGATATTGCGATCCCTGTTCTAAGCAACTGAAGGACAATAATTTTTTTGCCAGTCATGTAATATCACATATATTTGCCAGTCATGTAATGTATATTTTCACATTTACATTGTTATATGTAAATACAAAGAATCAGAATCTAGTTAAAACTGTTCTCAACTTTAAGAAATAATCATATAGTTATTTGTATGGACTGTTAAATGTCAGTAAAATTCGCAAATTAGTTTTCATAATCCTCAAAAGTGTTTTTAAAAAAACATACACCCGAATCGTGAACCCTTTCCCCATTTTTAGAAGTTGACCAATCATCAATCAGTCCTATAGACTATAGCAGATGAGATGTAGTTTGCTTGGTTTTTTCATTTTTGAAAAAAGTTAGTTCAGTGCCATAGTGTACAATTATAGTTGTTTAATAAAGTAGCATAATTTGTTATTAAAACGTAGACAATTTTATTATCTTCTTTTTCAATAAATTTCTTTGACAACAATCCAATGTACCGTTAATTTGATAATGCGCATGCTTACATTATATTCATGTAATACAAATGAAGGTCAGATCTTATAATTCGCGTAATTTACAACATTGCTTCATCATGTCATTTAACAGTGGTAGAGCCACGCATCAGCTTTTGTTGTTGCATGAATGGGCCGGCTCGACCGGGGAAGTACCACGACCTCACAGAATACCGGCGTGAAGTAGAAGTCTAACAAACTTCTGCGTTTCGTCTGGTAAGTGCAGGTAACCGGAAGCCCACACACCCCCATCCCCCAATTTCTTGCACTCTAAGGCCGGCAACGCATCTGCTAAGCCTCTGGTATTGCAGGTGTTCATGGGCGGCGGTAATCACTTACCATCACGTGAGCCGCCTGCTCGTTTGCCTCCCTTTTATATAAAAAAAATGTCACACCTATCGATTGTCTGTGTATCTTTATTTCATACTTTGCTTGCTATGTGAAATTGGCATAAGAATTACTTCCTTCCCGTGAGTGTTGATCAAGGGAACGAATTAATGAAAATGTTGTTAGCTATCCAACAATGGCGGCCTTGAAAGGTCAAAATTCAGCAGACCATTGACAGTTAGCAGCGTCTAAGGCACGAGATATTTGGTATTACGAAAGCCAAATCCGTTTGCCAAATAATTACGACTTCTCACTGGAGAGGCCTGTATATTGCAGTAGACTTTTACTGGTACATATAGGATATACATATAAAAACATTACTGACATTGTTGTGCAGGATATTTGTGGTTTTCTTTTTGGTATGTGTGTTGTTGTTGTTTTGTTTTTGGGTTGTGATGTTAGAAGCAATTAGACGACCTCCGTGGTTTAGTGGCGTACACACTGGTTTTCATGGTGTCGCCAGCTCAGAGGTCCCGGGTTCGATTCCCGATCGGGACAATGTAGAATACACTTTTACTACATTTACACGGGTCTGGGTGTTTGTGATATCTTCGTGGTTTCTGATTTCATAATACAAGTGCTTACGCTGCTTACTTTGGAATCAGAGCAATGTGTGTGATGTTTTCCCTATCTATGTGTGTATTTATTAAATATTAAAAAATTGCTAGCACAGGTTAGGTATATAATAACATACTGAAATGTCTTTGCACATCAGGCGGCTGCACCTCCCAGCGGTTCGATTGCTGACCCAGAAAAGCGCAAGCTAATCCAGCAGCAACTGGTGCTGTTATTACATGCGCATAAATGCCAACGCCGTGAATCGCAATCTCAAAATGGCGAGACGTGGCAGTGCACGCTACCGCACTGCAAGACCATGAAAGGAGTGCTTAACCATATGATGTCGTGTCAGGTATCCCATTTCGTATATTTAATACTGTAGATGTAGGAAAATACAAAAAGCATCATAAATTTGCTACGCTTACTTTTGCTATGGCCGCGCGGGTATTCGGTATATACACGACCAACGCTCTTTAAATTCAGACGACCGGTAGATTTCGAGGCGAGCACACGTCTCTCTGCAGAGCAAAGCACGTGATTTCTTTATCGCACTCTTTTGTACTCGTTAATTTTACTTCTTTGAGAATTATTTCTTTATAGGTCTTCATTCTATTTGACGGGAGAAATTAAATACACCTAATATTATTATTATGTTCATTCTTGTTTTAGGTAAAATGGGAAGTTCACAATGATATCAAAAGAAAAAATAATTCTTTAAAAATTATAATTAAAATATAAAAGTAGAACACGTTTATGGACTTTGAAGCATAATTGAAAATGTTTTGTTTTGACGGTTTTTTTTCCGGAGTAAAAAGTATATAATGTATATAAAGTAAATACGTGTCGACGACCCGACAGCAGAGTTTGTAATGACCTTTCGTATATTGCAGTAATATTTAATTAAAAGTTTTTGATGTTTCTTTTTAAATATTGTTAGTTTTAAATACTATAAATAACTTTTGGATGTGTGCGTGCTACAACGACACCTAAATATTACCTGCGTCATACGCTTGTAATCCGACGTAGTATTAAATTATGATTAGCAGTTTTAACCACCGCGATACGCACAGCTCCATCAGCACCATGGAAAAGAACTCTTCCCCATGGCCAGTGAAGCAGTGCACGATTGTTGTCCTTTATAATTATCATCGAACCCTTCGATAAAACTTAGAATCTTTAGTCCATTTAGCGCGTTGCGATAGAGAATTAAGATATTCGTGTTTTCATCTGGACCGAAAATTCTGATGAAAAGCCTGTAGCAATTTATATTGACTTTAGTGAGATCTTCATCGGGGACACTGTAAAAGACATTGTAAATTGCGAAAATGTCCTTGCGTTGAAGCGATAGGTCAGACAGGTCATTGGGATCGGAACACCTATTAGTTCTGATCCTAAAAGTGTTGAAACAGGCCTCGAATTTAATACCGATCCGATTTGTAAAATAATAGTTGTTAATTCTTCGACGGTTAAACTTTTATCTCCAATAACGCGAAGTGAATGCGATTTAGCCGCTTTGATTTGGCCTATGATGCCCAGACCTCTAGGTCGACAGCCTTTGTAGGAAGACAAACGAATGAACATTGTTATGCCTTGGCTATCTTGTCTCTCCGCGGTGTGTAGCCGGCTTTAATATGGAAACGTCTCCGGAAATCCCCACCAACGATGGAGAAAGGTTTAACTTGATTAACGCACAACGACGGCACATCGCTCATAAACGGTTGCAGCAGCTGTGTATTGGTTCGGTAACATTGGACGGGCGATTGCGTACGACACGCTTAGCTGAGATAATCCAAAATTGTTGGATTAATAGGAAATGGTTAGTGTTTTCTAGGATATGAACCGGTGCCATATGACCGGCCAAACACAATTCCGCGTATTGATAATGCGAGAAATCCTACATTCTATTGCATGCAATGTGCGCAATACAACATCGCGTGTACCTTCAAAAGTTGGTTCCTATTCACCTTTGAACGCTAATTTAACGATACACCGTACCTATTTAAAAAAAAAAAGGATTGGGTGGTCGAAATTTCGATTCAAGAAACCCGTGTTCGAACCTCAAGTGGCAGGCTCGTACCACTGGGTTTTTAAAAAAACTTATGTACAAATCTCTCCTCCGGTCACGTTGTCTCGAAAATATCTTCTGTGGAAGGTGGGTCAAAGGGACTTAGTTGTCTTAGTTGAGAAACATAAACCGAGTTGAGAGTTATAACTGATAGATAGATGTTCTTACGTCTAAAGCCTTCGCTAGCCGTTTATAAGCATTCGTCCGTTTTCGACGTAATTACGCTACGTCCTTTGTACTGTACTCAACGTCGATCTATTAAGATTTCTCCAAGGTACTCGGTTTACGTGTTAAATCTTTACCCAACGCATGTGACATAATAGTTTAATATAGTAAATAATTAAAGATAAGTATAGCAATAAAGGGTTAAAAGCGTAGCACAAACCAAAAAGTGAATAAGAAAATATGAAAGAAAGTATAAGTCGATGTTTATTAGTACAAAATGCTTGGGTGGTTGGGTGATCGGAATTCGAGTCAAGAGACCCCAAGTTCGGTCCCCGGGTGGCAGGCTTGTACCACTGGTTTTTTTTTTTTTCAGAAACTTATGTACGATTTATATCGTTCGCTTGGACATAAAGACGTCGATAGGCTCACCACTTACCACGTTGTCCCAAAAAATGTCTTCGGTGAAAGGTGGGACGAAACGGCTTAAACGGCTAGACCTCTGTCTATCCCTGTATTGGAAATGGCGTGATGATATTTGTTTATTGAATAAACACTGCACAGTCTGTGTGGCCTTAGTGTACTCATGATTACATAACATAATAAGTTTATGTTTCGATTCGAGTGAGCCTTATTATGTGAGCCACGAAACTACCCTCGGTTACACCGAATATTTATTATAATGTTTCGTTACAATATTATAAATTTTTTTAACTACGTAATTAAATGAAAAAGTATGATATATATGATGCGTTTTTTAAGTAATTATAAGTCGATATGGAATTATTAAGCACCAATAATAAGTAGAATTGCTCAATTTGATCTTTAAATTCTTCTAATTTTGTAATAAAATTGTATATTATGTGAAAAGAAAGTGTACGATGGAGATTTTTGGTGTTGATTTTCTAACTGATATACTGTTATTTTTTTGTAGGCAGGGAAAAACTGCTCTGTGCCACATTGTTCATCATCGAGGCAAATTATAAACCACTGGAAACATTGTAACAAGAATGACTGTCCTGTTTGCCTTCCATTAAAGCAGGCTGATCGGACTAGAATAAATCCAATGAATAACCGTAAGTACATACTGACACTTTGTTTACAAATAGACATAGTACTATAAAATGTGGGTAATAGTAGTTAAATTGGAATTGGATTAATTGGATCAAATTTCGTAAAATTCAACATAAGTCTTTATTAGGTTACATAGGATTTTACCAAATTTTAAATGCAAATCTTTACAGGTTAGATGTAATAGTGATAAAAATAATTTAAAACCCTCTTAATAGCAACAACAAAGAAGTATATTTTATAATAAAAGTAGGTAAAATATTTAAGAATTACTTTTCCAGCTACTGAACATTAATACAATCTGTATTTGTATTGAATCTATAAATATGTAGGAGCGCAGCACTATTTGTGTGTACATAAAAACATTGTAATTTTGTATATGGGAAATGCACTACAATGAACTTATCTTTCTTATGATTTGCACTCATTTATATTTTCCATATAAATATAAATGAGTGCAAATCATAAGAAAGATATACTACTACTAAGACATAGTACTACTGAGATGTCTGTAAGTGGAAAATATTCAATTTCACTCTGAGATTGAAAATATTCATCTCTAATTTCTCTTCAATTTCATGATAAAAAATCGACTGTAATGCTTTATTTAAAAGTTTTAATAAAAAATAGTATCATAATGAGTTTAACACGCAACGTTGTAAACAGCGATAGTGTCGCACGCGACGACGGGCGTGTCGGGCGGCGTGCCGGCGGGCGGCGGCGGCGTGCCAGCGGGCGGCGGCGGCGTGCCGGCGGGCGGCGGCGGCGTGCCGGCGGGCGGCGCGCTGGCGGCGGGCAGCGGCGCGCCCGCGCCCAGCGACATGAAGCGCGCGTACGAGATGCTCGGCATCGCGTGCCCCACGTCCGTGCCGGGCGGGCTGGCGGGCGGCGGGTTCGCGCGCGCCGCAGTCGCGCGCATGGCCGCGCCGCGCGCGCCCGCGCTGCCCGACGCCGTGCCGCAGCCCGCGCTGCAGCCCGTCTACACGCAGCAACCCATGCCCGACCTGCAGCAGCAGCAGCAGCAGCAGAACCAACTGGTACGTCAGCCCATCGGCACGCATACACAGCGTACACTGTAACATTGTGACTTGTGTTTTACAAACATTAGCAACATCTAAAAAATTATGAATGGCCTATGCATTATCATAATAAAGTCATAATGTTGGCTACAAATAGCACTAACACTAATAATCTCGTTCCTTTAAAAATAGTATCTTTGAATAATTATTTTTGTTTCCTTCACTTGTCGCCTTACTGTCGAAACATGTCTGTCCATTATCACTATTATACACAACTCCAAAAATTTTAGATCAATCTGCCATATTACATACTTACTGTTAAGCTGAGAAATTTGAATAACACATACACTTGTACTCTCCCACCTATTTCATTGTTATTTTTACAAAACCTTATTTTTACAAAAATATACGTTAAATTCCCAAACTTGACTAATAACAACATATATTTCTTCTAGGCTACAAGTTTTATTCAAATTAGATGTGGAAAAATCTAGATAATTTTACATTTTTTATTGACAACTGAACTAATGAGAATATCTTACTACACAGATGGGCACGGGCACATTACAACTACCTGGCGGACCCGTTACTGCCAACCCTGTTTCAGGAACTAAGGAATGGCACCAGTCTATAACAGCTGATCTCAGAAACCACCTTGTTCATAAACTGTAAGTTATTAAATGAAACACATTCAATTTCTCGTTAATAAAGTAAATTAATTTCATAATCAAATTTAAGTTTTCAACATTTAAGCATTATCATTAAAAAAGTTGTAATATATAAATTTTCATAAATTTTCTACATTTGCGTATTTATAAGGAAGTTGTTTTATTTTAGAGTGTCCCTTATTATTATGAGATTGTCAGTTCAATATGATTTGACTAGTAAGTTTTAAAAAATAAAGTTTTTCCTTACTGCCTTTACAACAAGTAATTTAATTCATCTACAGGGTGCAAGCGATATTTCCGACCCCAGATCCAACTGCAATGCTAGACAAAAGAATGCACAATTTGGTTGCATATGCAAGGAAAGTTGAAGGCGACATGTATGAGATGGCCAGTACACGGTCTGAATATTACCACTTATTAGCTGAAAAGATATACAAGATACAAAAGGTAAGATTTGTTAAAAATAATTAGAAATTAATTGATTTCACTATTAAAACTATGGCCTTTTGATAACACTTTGAAATCAAAACAGGAATTAGAGGAAAAAAGGCAAAAGCGAAAAGAGCAGCAACAACAACAACTACAGCAACAGCAGCAGCAACAACAACAACAGCAGCAACAACAGCAGCAGCAACAGCAGCAGTTACAACAGTCAGGTGTCATGTCGGGCGGCGTTCTGGGAGTGCGAGCGCCCGGCGGTGTGGGTCCCGGGCCTGGAGGAGTGGGGCCCAGCGTCGGACCCGGAGTGGGACCCGGCGTGGGATTGGCGCGTCCTGGGCTAGGACCGGCGCCGGGACTGGGACTGAGAATACCTTCGCCTGGGATGGCTTCAATGCCCATGCAGCCCAATCGTATGACCTTCCAAACTAACCTTGTGGGACCTCCCGGACCCAGTCCCAACCAGGTTAGTATTTACAATTATTTAATTTTCATTGTTATAATTATATTTTGCCAAAAATTCTTTAGTGTTTTTGAGATTTGATTTTTTTATCCTTTGCCAATTTGAGTTTTTTTAAAAGACCCGATAGCCGAGTGATTGGGTGGTCGGAATTGCGAGTCAAGAGACCCGAGTTCGATCCCCAGGTGACGGGCTCGCCAGGGAGAAACTTATATACGAATTATATCGTTGGCTTGGATATAGAGACTGCGACAGGCTCACCACCTGTCACGTTGTTCCGAAAATATCATCGGTGGAAGGTGGGTCGAAGGGATTTAATTGTCTAAACTAGACCTCTGTCTAGATATTTATTTATTTATTTTATCCTTTACAATTTACACTTCACCCATGGGAAGTTTCTAACGCTACGACTACATATTTTACCTGTATACAGTAACGAAGTCAATTTGAGTAAAATATAAATTCTACATGTACAAGTTGTGTTTCGTCACAGATGCCGCAGACGCCGAACGGCGGCTCGGTGAGCGTGGGCAGCGTGAGCAACCCGGGCATGTCGCCGTTCGGGCAGCCGATGACGTCGCCCGCGCCGCAGTACCCCGCGCTGCAGAGCAACGGGCCCGCGCCGCTCGCCTCGCCCGGCCACCAGCAGGAGGCCAAGGTGCGCCTGGCGGGCGGCGCCGTCGGCAGCCCCTTCATGAACCATTCCGCCTTCCGCGCCGAGCCGTCCACCGCCTCCCCGACCCCCGCGGGCTCCGCCGGCCCCGCGCCGCCGGGCACGCCGGCCACGCCCCTCGCGCACCCCAGCCCCGCGCCCGACCCGCGCCCCATCTCGCGACCATCCTCCGTCTCCGCCCAGAAGGCGGCGTTAAATGCCGCCACGTCGGCCGAGGACAGCCCCGAAGACGTCCGAGTTAAACAGGAGCAAGACGATGTTAGAATAAAAGAGGAGCCCGACGAAGACAGTGGGGGGAAAGGTATGAGAGACGAAACGCCGAGTGATAAGGAGCCCATGGAGAGGCTAGAGAGGCATCCAGAATTTGTTGTAAAAAAAGAAATTAAACAGGAGATCAAAGATGAGCCAAGTGAAGGTCCGCCAAGTGTGAGCACTGAAACGGACAGAGGTCCAAAGAGGATGTTTGTTTTTAAGGCTGAGGATTTGCGTCAGGCATTAATGCCGACGCTAGAAAAATTATACTGTCTAGATCCAGAGTCGCTTCCATTTCGTCAGCCAGTTGACGCTCAAGCTCTTGGCATTCCTGACTATTTCGATATAGTAACAAAGCCAATAGATCTATCCACTATCAAAATGAAGCTTGATAGAGGGGAATACAAGGATCCGTGGGAGTATGTGGACGATGTGTGGCTTATGTTTGAGAATGCATGGCTCTACAACAGAAAAAACTCAAGAGTATATAGGTATTGTACTAAGGTAAGAAATTTATGATTTCTATTCTTTGCTTTGTGTCTGAGAAAAAAAAGTTTGTTAAGCCTTTTATTTTATATTTCCTTGACACTGTTATGATCAAGAATTTTTCCTTTAAGCTATCGGAGGTTTTTGAACAAGAGATTGACCCGGTGATGCAAAGCCTGGGCTACTGTTGTGGAAGGAAATACACATTCAACCCTCAAGTGCTTTGCTGCTATGGAAAACAACTGTGTACAATACCACGTGATGCAAAATACTTCAGTTATCAGAATAGGTCAGTAGTAACCTTGCATAAAATTGTAATGTTTATATTAATTATTTTCGAATCAAATTATATGCAGTTAATTTGCATATATCTAAGAGAATGTGCATATAGGCATAAAAAGACTACTCATACATAACTACTTCTCAGTTATCATATACTTATAAAAGAAAAAAAACTATCTTTTTAAACTATATTTTTTAATATTTTTTATTGTTACCTCAATAACTTCAGATTTTTTATAATGGTATCATTCTTTTTGTTTGCAAGAAATTGTCTTTCGTCTATAACTGTCTAAAGTAATAGACTAGAACAGGGCCTAAGTATATTAAAAGTGATTTTTACATGATTCTGGGGCCAGAAAATACCAACTGGTCATAAATAGGAATAACAGTTAATAGATTATTTTTAGTGTAAAATAAACATCTAAAATGTGATTTAGCAGATCACTAACTACGAGACTTTTTGTGCATCTTGATTGTTATGCACTTCCAGAATTTTGTAAAAATCACTTTATAGTAATAAGTATAGCGATGGCCATATAACATGAATTTCCATTATAAATAACAGAACACAAAATTCTCATCACTGCTTATATCCCTTGCTTGGTTTTTCTATTGCTTTGTTTTGCATAAAATTGGGTTAAAATCAAGCATTGGTTAGATAAATTCCTTCTTGTTTCATAAATAATTAACTAATGCAAGACAATCTACGGGCTTTAAATCCGAAATAAGTATACACTATACAGATATATAACTATACAGATGTATAACTAAGAGATTAAAAACATTTTTCTTTCAATTCTACCTTTAAATATTTACCCAAAATCATTTAATTATTATATTTTTTTAGTAACTTGTATCAATAAATATGAAGCAATGTGCTGAGACCCTTCCATGGTTTTTATTTGTAACTAAATATTTTATATCAATCATTTGATTTAGTAATATTTCTTTTTTATCGCCAAATTCTTTTGTAATGGAGTCATAGAAACAAAATTTTAAGGGAAAATTTGTATGTGGTTGGTGTAATTATAATTTTCAATTATTTGCTCAAGAGAAACCTGAATTTACATATCTTTGTATAACATTTTGTAATCTTAATCTTTGTATAACATTTTCACAATTCATTGCTTAGTCCTGGTTAAAGACCCTAACTACTTTGGCAAATATTCTGTGTTCTATCCTCTGTCCTTTACACTGGAACTCTTTTTCTGATAACAATTGAATATGTTACATAGTAATAATTTATTTTGATATTTAGTGTTGGGCCATATATAGTGTTGGGCGATTATGCTACACTGGCTCACATGGTGTAAAAATCAATCACTCTCAATCTAAGGCAAGAAATAAACATTAAAAATCACAATGACTGCCTATCATATGTTGTAATAATACCGTAATAACATTAACAATATGAGAAATAAATTAAGATATTCTTGATAAAGTTACGATTTTGTTTCTATAATGTGTTACACTTTGACTATAGACTTTGTTTTTCATTAGCTTCATAATCTATAAATCAGCCTTATTAGCTAGCTAATGTTTATCTCCGCTTTTGTATTATAAACCTTTATCTATTATATAAAACCTGTGTAGAACAGTGTTCTGTCGTAATTATTGCTATGAATTGGCTAGATGTGTCTAGTATACCTTGCGCTCTATGCGTTTATGAACATTTCGTAACTCTGCCTTATATGTATTTGTGAACTGTCTAACAACTAATCCCTTTTATGTTCTCATTGCTTACTAATTTTTTTTCGCCCTCCACGCACATCCTTGTCTGCACACAAAACGTTCCTGTCACGCTTCACATCACTACCATCGCTACATGGATGAAAATTGTGCAATACAGTCTAAAAGCATATGGGGTTGTGTCCGATAGATACACCTTCTGCCAGAAATGCTTCAATGACATCCAAGGCGACACCGTCACGCTGGGGGATGATCAGCTACAGTCACAGACGTAAGTGTTACTTCTATTATTTGATAAACTAAAAAAAAATATGAGTATATATATACAGTGTAATTTTTTAAGGTATTTAATAAAACAAAGTTGACTTTAAACATCAATGAATTTTTGTGTTGTGTTGTAATCATGTAATATACGTATGTAATCATATTTCAGAGCCATCAAGAAGGATCAGTTTAAGGAGATGAAAAATGACCATTTAGAGCAAGAACCATTTGTTATTTGCATGGATTGTGGCAGGAAGCAACATCAAATATGTGTGCTTCATCATGATCAAATCTGGCCCCAGGGCTTTTGCTGTGATAATTGTTTGAAGAAGAAGGGCGCGAAACGAAAAGAGAATAAGTTTTGTGCAAAGAGGTTGCCCACTTCGAAACTTGGCATTTATATTGAGACGAGAGTCAACAATTTTCTTAAAAAGAAGGAGGCTGGCGCCGGCGAAGTCCATATAAGAGTTGTCGCGTCGTCTGATAAAGTATGTCTTTAACATACATTCAAGTCATTATAATTTGTCACCTGTTATTAGTATTGGAAATTAATAATTGAATTTTCCTTTGTTTAGATTGTAGAAGTGAAACCTGGAATGAAGTCGAGATTTGTAGACCATGGAGAGTTGTGTCCAGAATTTCCGTATCGGGCGAAAGCACTGTTTGCATTTGAAGAGGTTGATGGGACTGATATTTGTTTCTTTGGAATGCATGTGCAAGTATGTTTTATTACTATTAATTTTTTTATTAAAATTGTAAATGGATGTTAATATATTTGGAAAATAATGTTATTCATTGTATAATTTTTCAGGAATACGGCAGTGAAAGCCCATCGCCCAATACCAGGCGAGTTTACATAGCATATCTAGATTCTGTACATTTCTTCCAACCTAGGCAGTTTAGGACTGCTGTATATCACGAGATTTTATTAGGTTACTTAGATTATGCAAAACAATTGGGTTACACAATGGCTCATATATGGGCGTGTCCTCCCTCAGAAGGAGATGATTATATTTTCCACTGCCACCCACCCGAACAAAAGATACCTAAACCTAAAAGGTTACAAGAGTGGTATAAGAAAATGTTAGATAAGGGTATCATAGAAAGAATAATATTAGATTACAAAGATATTCTTAAGCAAGCAATGGAGGATAATATCTCTTCAGCGGCGGAGCTCCCTTACTTCGAAGGCGATTTCTGGCCGAATGTCCTAGAGGAATCTATCAAGGAGCTAGATCAGGAAGAAGAGGAGAAAAGGAAACAGGCTGAAGCCGCTGAGGCTGTGGTCAGTATAATATTTTTATTGATATTAACCTTTGTTAATTATAATTAAATTGACGCTAATTGGAGTTTACTCTTTAAGTATCAACTTTCATATATAATTTCCTGTGGTACGAAAATTTATGGAGAGTAAAATTAAACTTCTTCTGTTATGATTAACATTTTTATCATTAATATTTTCATTAGTATATTACTCTTATAACAAAATAAGAGAGCATGTCTAACATTCTTTTAGATATTCCAGTCTTCCGAAGAAAATGAACAAGGGCCTGATGGAAAAAAGAAAGGACAAAAAAAGGCGAAAAAGTCAAATAAGTCGAAAGCCGCTCAGAGAAAGAACAGTAAAAAGCAAAGTGACCAACAGCAAGGTAGTGATTTAAGTGCAAAAATATTTGCAACCATGGAGAAGCATAAGGAAGTGTTCTTCGTTATTAGGTTACATTCCGCGCAGTCTGCGGCTAGCTTAGCGGTGAGTGTTTGTTATACTAAATGTTGGAGATAGGATGTGAAATAAAATTCAAATGATATTAAAGATAATTGAAAATTATTTTCTATATATTTTAAAAATGTATCATCATGTAAAAAAATTTTGGGAAAAATATCATTTTTGAATAAATAATTGCACGTAAAGTTATAAATTATTAAATACATTTCTTTATTATTAAAATTATAATTCTTTTACAGCCTATTCAAGACCCAGATCCATTAGTCAATTGCGACCTCATGGATGGCCGTGATGCGTTCCTTACAATGGCCCGAGACAGACACTACGAGTTCTCATCAACTAGAAGGGCGATGTTTTCTACGTTATGTATGTTATACGAGCTTCATAACCAAGGTCAAGACAAATTTGTTTACACATGCAATACCTGCAAGTCGCACGTCGAAACGAGGTACCATTGCACCGTGTGTGATGACTTCGACTTATGCGTGCCTTGTTACGAGAAAGAAGGCCACCCGCACAAGATGGAGAAGCTCGGCTTAGACATCGACGTGGGCTCGTCGCCGGGAGACATGAAGCAGGCCAACCCACAAGAGGCGCGGAAACTGTCCATCCAGCGGTGCATACAGTCGCTGGTGCACGCCTGCCAGTGCCGCGACGCGAACTGTCGCCTGCCATCCTGCCAGAAGATGAAGCGAGTGGTGACGCACACGAAGATCTGCAAGCGGAAGACGAAGGGCGACTGTCCGATCTGCAAGCAGCTAATAGCGCTGTGCTGCTACCACGCGAAGCACTGCCAGGAGACGAAGTGCTCGGTGCCGTTCTGCAGTAGCATAAAGCAGAAGCTGAAGCAGCAGCAGGTGCAGCAGCGGGTGCAGCAGCAGCAGCTGCTGCGGCGGCGCATGGCGGCCATGAACACGCGCGGCGGCTGCGCGGCCGCGTCGCCGCCGCACGCGGCCGCGCCGCTGGCCTCGCCGCCGCACGCCGCCGCGCCCGCCAAGCCGGCGCCGCACGCGCACGCGCACCCGCTGCCGCACAACGTGCAGAAGGCGCTGCAGCAGGTGCAGGAGGAGGCGGCGCGCCAGCAGGCGCCGTCGTACGGCAAGCAGCCGGCGATGGGCCCGCCGGGCTGCGCGGGCGGCGCGGCGCGCGCGGACTGGGCGCCGCGGTACCGCGCGCCGCCGCCGCTGCACCACGCGCCGCACCACGCGCGCCTGCCGCACCACGCGCCGCACCACGCGCGCCTGCCGCACCACGCGCGCCTGCCGCACCACGCGCGCCTGCCGCACCACGCGCCGCACCACGCGCCGCCGCCGCTGCACCACGCGCCGCACCACGCGCGCCTGCCGCACCACGCGCCGCCGCACGCCGCCGCCGCACGCCGCCGCACGCGCCGCCGCACGCCGCCGCCGCACGCGCCGCCGCACGCGCCGCCGCACGCGCCGCCGCACGCGCCGCCGCACGCGCCGCAGCACGCGCCGCAGATGCAGGTGCGCACCCCCGCCGCTCGTTCATTCATACCAAACTATTTCATTGCAATATTTCGAGCTTCACAATTCTATTATTTGTTAAACAAACGCTTTACTTGAATGTAGTAGTACTACTACTTACTAGTAGTCACTGAAGATATATTTCACTTCCTCACTCCATACAAGAATAATCAGTGGTCTATATTTTCACCTGCATTCTACTATTCCCAATACTGTAAACAGAGGTCTATACAATTAGCCCTTTCGACCCACCTTCAATTGAAGACATTTTTTTTTTGGAACGAAGTCCGAGCCAACCATGTAATTTGTGCTTAATTTTTTTTAAAATCCTTTGGCCTGTCACCGCGTTATCGAACTCAGGTCTCTTAACTCGAATCCCGATTATCCAACCACTCGGCTGACGTGTGTGACTCAAATATTTTATTTGTTGCCTCAATACAAAAACCACAAGTAAAAAAAAATACAAAAAGAAAAAATAAAAATACAAAGATTACCACAAAAAGGTAGCCAATTCAGCTTGTTGCTACAACCTAAACACCGCAGTGATGATATTCGGCCCAGGCATCGGGCAGTATTATTTTTTTTGAGTAAAAAAAAAACAAATAGAATTGAAATCAAAATTATAAGAGCACAAAAATTATTTAAATAATTTTTTTTACCTTTTTAACTAAGCCAATGTTAAATATAATCAAATAATTTATGACAAAATTAAAGTAAGTGAAAGTAATGTAATAAAAAAAAATTATTAAAACAATTACTTAAAACAAATTTTAAAACCTGCTACTCTAGGAGACCTTACTATTAGCAACTAAAGACTTTGTGCAACTATTAACCTCCTTACTACATCTTTAGATTAGGTGGTGTTTTATCTCTATATATATTTTTTTTATTTCTCTTTGCCTTTACACTAAAATACAATATTGTCATCCAAACATTAGAAGAAAAGAATAATGGGAATGTTAAATTGATATCCAAGATTTAATTACATAGTTTTATAATAATAAAATAAATAAATAAATATCTTCACTCAATTCCCAATACAGGGGTAGACAGAGGTCAAGTCTAGACAATTAAGTCCGTTTGACCCATCCTCCACCGAAGATGTTTTCGGAACGTGACAGGTGATGAGCCCGTCGCCGTCTTTATGTCCAATCCAACGATATAATTCGTACATATGTTTTTGAAAAACCCATTGGTACGAGTCTGCTACTTGGGGATCAAACTAGGGTCTCTTGACTCAGCTATCGTGACTTAAAACTAACTACTAATAATTGTAACTATAATTTACTTTTAATTACAGCAGAGAGCGCCAGCGCCTCAACAGCAGCAGACTCAACCACAAATGCATCAAAAAGCGCTGCAGCAACTAATGGCGACACTCAGGTCACCAACCAGCCACAATCAACAGCAGGAGATACTACAGATACTAAAGTCGAATCCCCCTCTGATGGCAGCATTTATCAAACAAAGACAAGTGAGTAATTACAAATAACTTTTTTAAATTTTCAATATTTTTTTAACATCATCAATGATGGTGTTTCTTATGGAACCTATGGTGCTTTCAAAATAATTATGTTATTTAACTGAATCATCCTGAACCATAGAACATCATTGGTAGGGAATTTTAAAGGGACCAAAACTTTAACTTTTTATTCTTGTATGAAACAATTTTCATGCAATTTAATATAAAATTTTAAAGCATGCAAGCTGTGTGGTCCAATTTTTTATAATAATCTACTGGCCGATGTGCCAATACCCTTAAGAGGCGTAAGAAGACTTGAAATTTCAACTGCTGCATGTAGGACTTAGTGGCTCATAGGTAAAATCGTGATCAAAGTACGCCAGAGGTTGTGGGTTCGAATCCAACCATTGACATTTTTTTTTATTTCTCATTAATTTCATGTTAATTCCTGTTTGCTACAATTTTAACTAATATGTTAGTAATTGACTAGAGACAGTACGAATGAGAACAGTTGTTTAAAATTTATTAATTAATTTAAAAGATGTTTAAAAATTATAACAGATATGTCAGTTTCAGCTTGGTGGAATGAACTGGTAGTTCGCATTAAAACTAAGCATGTACTTGTACTATTCCAGAATGCCCAAAATCAGCAACAAGCCGCCAGTGGAGTCGGTGGCGTCGGCCCCGTCGGCAATGTCGGCGGAGTAGGTGGCGTGGGCACCGTAGGCGGCGTGGGCGTGGGCGGCGTGGGGCTGGGCGCCGCCGTGCAGCAGCAGCCGCAGCTGCAGCACATGATGCAGCCGCAGCAGCAGAGACTGCAGATGCATCAGATGCTGCCACAACAGACACAAGTGAGTCTCCCTGTCTGCTATTCTGCATCAGTCACATACAAAACCATTCACATGCTAACGCTCCAAGTCAGTCTTGTGGGCCACTTTGCAAAGTTTGAACATATTATTACTGAAGAGCCTTGGTAGCCTAGTTGTCAGGTAGCTTGTTTAAGACAGCTGCTGGCCAAGGTGCAACTAGGCTGGGACCCCTGAAACAGTTCATACTGTGTGTGTGTGTGTGTGTGTGTGTGTGTGTGTGTGTGTGTGTGTGTGTGTGTGTGTGTGTGTGTGTGTGTGTGTGTGTGTGTGTGTGTGTGTGTGTGTGTGTGTGTGTGTGTGTGTGTGTGTGTGTGTGTGTGTGTGTGTGTGTGTGTGTGTGTGTGTGTGCGCGCGTGTGCGCGTGCGTGTGTGTGTGCGTGCGTGCGTGCGTTCTTGATGGGGTAGCCAGAGAGAACAGTAGCTAAGTGTTATAATGCATACTTCTTTCAAATTCATAATTTTCTTCAGACTAGCACATCTAGGTATCGGAATACTATTGCAAGTGCTGAATTCAATCCTCCTTTTCAAGCAATTTGCTCATATGGCCTTCGACAGTTAGTCTCGGCCTACCTGGACCCTTTTATTTTTATTTTCTTTCACGCAATATATTTTATTCACCATTTGGTCTTTACACATTTGTTCAACATGCCAAAGCTATGACGCCCTTATCCATTTTAGTGATAAAATCAGATTTCACACCTGCTATATTGTCAATCTTTTTTTTTTTGTTTATGAGTAGTTTGGATTATGTTATGTGCCAAATGAAATGTTTGTTGAAAAAATGATTTTTCATTCATTGTTAAATTTTTGCCCCTCTTGAAATATGATGGTAGTAACATGTTTAAATTCAGTGCTGTTATAGTAAATATGTCGATGGTCGATGTGTATTAACGTTCGGTTGCGTGGCGCAGGTGGGCGGCGTGTCCGGCGTGGGCATGGGCGGCGTGCCGGGGCCGGGCGTGGGCGTGGGTGTGGGCGTGGGCATGGCGAGCGGCGGCTGGTTCAAGCAGGGCGGCGGCGGCGCGGCGGCGGGCGGCGCGGCGGGCGGCATGCTGGGCATGCGCGGCGGGTACGCGGGCGCGCCGCGGCTGGGCGCGCGCTACTTCCCGGGCGCGGCGGGCGGCGTGCTGCAGCGCTCGCCGCCCGCCGCGCCGTCGCCGCGGCCGCCCGCGCCGGCGGAGCTGCTGCTGCTGCGGCAGTCGCCCGCGCCGCCCGCGCCGCACCACGCGCCCGACGACCAGCCGCCGCCCATGACGCCGCAGGACCAGCTCACCAAGTTCGTCGAGCAGTTGTAGTGTACATAGCCGCCGCGCGCCCGCCCGCATCTGTACCATATAGCGTAGTCGCGGCGCCGCGCCCCCGCCCCCCTCCCCGCCCCGCTCCCACACACACACACACACGCACTATTTATTATCGGTGTAGAGACGCGATGGACGTAAAGTATTACGAAAGCGCTCAATGTACAAAATGTAAATACAAGAGAAGAGTACATCCTTGTCCGCTTCTGCGTTTATAATTGTAAGTTGTTCGTAGTGTAGGTACATTATGATACTTATTCTGTTTATTGTAATTAAATCATTTTATAATATAATTATGTGATCATTATAGACCGTTGTTTTTGTTTCACTGTACCCCTTGAACATTTCACTACTGTATAAAAATTATAGGTTAATAAAGGAAATAAGAATTATTAATTTTTGTATTAATACTCGAGTATCGTCATTCTCATACACCTATTTCCTACCTTTACATTCTGTCTTTCACATTTCCCTATCAAAATATGAAATAAGGCAACTGAACTATAAATATAATATATTGCACTGTAACGACGAAAGAACTGCACAATGACGTAAGGCTTCGAACCATTAACAAACCAAGGTTAAGGCTAACAACTTTCGTCAAACCTTTATCAGTACTGAGTGCAAAATACTGTCTACCCTGAGCTTAAACGACTTCTACTGGAAAAGTCCAGCAGCAAGTTATGATCTAGCGACGGAAGAAAAATCACTACTAATAGAGTTTTTACTAGCGGCTCTGTACTCAGACTGGATTGGTATACTGCAATTACCATAGTAATATAACGTAGATCCGACACGTGCTGCCGTGTTGGATGTCTAAGATGCCAGGTTTCTTTGTTTTAGCGCCAACTACGGAAAATCTCCAATAACGTTAGTATACTACTAATTATTTCAACGGACATAAAGATTAATTTACTCCAAAGAAAAGTTTAAAAGGTCCACTTTTTAAACTTTTCTAAGGAGGCGCCTGGGTTAGTACCTAAATAACACATTTTTGCCGCTAAATAGCTGTGTAACATCTTTCGTGTTTCGGTTTAAAGCGTAAACAGATTGTGTATGTCGGTACGTCGAATATTTTTAGACTTCAAGTATAAAACACCCAAGTGTAAATATGGATAATTAGGTTTAGTTCCATCTTAGTTTTGAGAGTATCTATAACCTTCGTTTGAATTGTTTAAAAGGTGTCATGGACTGCTGTAGCCTTTTATTATCAGATAGACTATTAATTCGTTTTACACTACGATGAAAAAAAGTAGCAATGTCTTTCTTTGCCTTGAATATTAATTACAACCCCGAATTGCCAGAGTATGGGATAATGAGTTTTAGTAATAATTCTTTAATTCGAGTTCCATAAATACTTACTTATCTTCACGCACAATCCCTGAAGGGGTAGCCAGAGAGAAAAATTAAAATTACATACCATTTTTATGCAGTAATAAGCTTTTGCAAATATTAGACGAGACTCGACGATTAGTAAATAGGATAATACTCAAAAAAAACTATCTTGAAAACATGAAGATGTTTTTTTTGTGCGCGTTTACTCTATGAAATGTGCATTTATAAAAAGAAACCAGGCCCTGCCCTAACACAAATAACTTTTTCTTGATTTCTAATTCTACATATTAATCTATAGTAATACTTAACACCTATTTATTCGTATCTAGTACTGGACTTCCACTCAATTTTACTCCATTACTTTTCTAATTTTTTTTTATTATAAATTGCTTTTTTTTACCTAATTAATTTTTTATTTTATCTGGTAATATAAATTTTATTCATGGTTACTTACTAATAATACTTATTTTTTATATCTTTTAACATTTTTTGAAATTTATTACTATGTTTATTTTACTGTCAATTTTTAGCATAAAAGATTCCAAGCTCGACCTGGTGTCATTATCAGAGAACCGCTCATTTCAAGTTTCCCTCGACTAATTTCAAATAAGTTTCTGACTCCAAGTCGTGTATAGAACGTCCAAATATGGGATAGTCCAGTATAAAGAGCAACAGTTTAATTTTAACACACCCACATGCGCAAACAGGACTATTTTTTATCTTAAAACAATAGAAGTGAGCAGTACAGCCACCGTGGTCAGTAAGTGCTGAAGTAATATTAACATACTTTAGTATTTTGTGTGCTTACATCAGGCAGGAACCTCTTTGTAACATCGGCTGTGCTTTGTGTCGTGTACCTTTTATTCAATATCTCCACGCTTCTTTCTTTTATTATTCTTTTCACTGTTAAGGTTGGTAAGCAGTCATACATAGGTGCCACCGTTTTGTTTTGCGCTGCTAATTTGACTAGGTTATCGGCCCTTTCATTCCCGGGAGTTCCTAAATAATAAATTTATTTTCTCTTACATTGCGTAGTTCTTATGCTAGAAATTACAAGAATGCCAGACAAGAGAATGGTGCCTGAAGTAGGGTATGTTGACTTGAATACAGGTTGTATTACAAGTCACCATACTTTCCCTCGGCTAGTTTCTTAATTAGCTATAATAAAATTACGTTTTTGACATGTAAGTACTATGAAAATACGATAGCGTTTGTTAATTTATAGGAATATACAAGAGCCTATTTGCAATAGTATGTTTGTCTTGAGGAGTATGAGGATTGATGTGTTGTTTGTGCGCATGTAAGTGTGTTTTATGTTTGGGTATGTGTTAATGGTAGCGTAGAGTTAAAGTTCATTCAGTTGGGTGTATTTGTGTAGTGACGTGACGTTGATTATTATGTTTGTTGACGAATTTCCACAAATAAGTTATATATAGAGACGTTAGATTAATAACTTAATAGGAGAACGATAGAACGATGGAATAAGTTTATGGAGTAAGTAACTATTTGGGTGGTATCAATAGATTTTCAGTTTCAGAATAGTCTAGAGTTTTGAGGTAATTTTGGACCAATATTTTACAAGTAATTTTTTTTTGTGGATATATGTTAAGAATTTTGTTAAGTTTATTGTATACTTAAGTATGGGCCAAGAAAACAAACGAACTTATGTGCCAGTGCCGTGTTAAAGGTTTGAGCTTGACATACCTTGTCTTATCGTCTTATTTCCTTCCTAAGGTTCGGGTCATACTGCAGCTGGGAATGTTTTTGTATTACTATGTTTAATATAGACGTTTATCTAACAGTGAGCACATCCCATTCTTTGTTACCATACATTTTAGTAATTTTACGGTTTGCAGCGTGTCTTAAATTTTTAAAAGTGTAGATTAGTTTCTTAATCGTGTTACAAGCGTATCTATATGTGGTTTAAAAGATATGTGTTGGTCCATAATGATACAAAGGTATTTGATACTGTCCGTTCTTAGTAGTTTGGTACAAGTACATATGGAGTTGAGGGTAGGTATCACAAGTGTGAGCGGTAATGGATAGGGATATTGGTGGTAGTAGGTGGACTCTATGAGCGAATGCCATATACCTGGTTTTATCTATATTAAGTGTAAGGCCATTATTTTGTAACCATTCGCTAACTTTATTTAGGCCTTTCTGGGCAGTATTAAAGGTTTCTTCCCAACTATTGCCACTGAAAAACAAGGCTGTATCGTCGGCGAAGGTAACTATTGTCCTCTGGGGATTAGAAGTTGGCAGAGATCGTTAATAAAGACTAAAAACAAGGTCGGCGCGAGCGAGGAGTTCTTAAATGGGTCTTCACCCATTACAGAAGAATAGTCTGCATCCTTTAATTTAGATATATTAGCCTAAATTTAAAAGCAAGGGACGGAATCTGGGTACTTAATAAAGTCTAGTGCAAAACGAGAGTCGCCACAATTTCGTTTTTTTTATTTTCAAGAGAGTTCCGCCTGGAATACAGAACAGTTGCTGTCAAGTCGCATTCTTTTATTACTCACCTCATTTTTTACCCTTTCCGTTAAAACCGTAGAATTTCGCTTTGACAATTATACGTAAGACCTGCTTCATCTATTAAATTTTCCTGATTTACGATTAATCAGGTGATTGATTCGTTGATTGAGACGTCTTCGATTATGTCACCATCAGCATTCGATAGATACAGCTGGTTTCATCTTTAATTCTTATTCTCCGTCGCCGTAATATTACGTAATGCTCATGTTACTAAAAACTTTTAAGTAGAGTCGAGAGTAAATATATTTTTTGAGAATTAACTGGAATTGTGGTATTTAATGCAAGATAAATCTAAACAATGATCATCATCACCATATACATGATTTTACGAAGACTGCGGTTGTAACTTTAACATGATATACCCACATTAATTAATATTGTCTGTAGGCGACACTCGACTTCGTCTGCGCCGCTTCGACTTACAGACTAAGACTAACTGATCCAGATGAAGGGAATAAAGTAAATAAAACCACGCAATATGTAAAACACTATATTTAAATTCATGTGATGATATTAAATTAACATTAAGGTACAGTTTATTAGTAACATCTGTGCTTTAACTCATTCGTTTTCGTTTTAATTTATAAAGGTGTTATAATTAAGATTCCTACTAAACCTCTTCAGAAACAATTTGCTAACTAAATGTGTCAACTGAATTCTGATTCATGTATTTGTTACGTAAACATTAGTTTGTTACGTAAACGTTAACATTAACATATACCTTGGTTAGTGCATGTTTTGATAAATTTTCAATAATACATGTTTGTGATAAATAGAAAAAACAAACGGTGAGAGGTTTCAAAATTCTCACTAAATAAATTGTGTAAATTTTTTTTCTTTCCTTTAATGTCGCGGTAATAACAAATTTATTACATCATCTGTATCTTTTAGTAAATTGGCAGAATAATGACAAAAATGTAAAATATAATACTATATCTCCCCATGCGACCAATTGACCAAACAGTGAAGAAGAATAATAGACACCACAGCCTTACTTTACTATTTGCAATATGCATCATAACGTTTAGCTGGAGATTAAGCATGAGAGATTTTAGAATGTTTAAAAAAAAATAGTTTCATTATCTCTGAAAAAAAATATTTCATTTTTCAGAATTGTGAGATATACATTAACAACAGGTTTAATTTCAGTGATAGTGTCAATTTCTAGTGAAATAAATGACGTCATATAGACACAGTTCTTTTTAGAATGGAGATGATTCAAAACAGACGTCTGAATGAACGAATTTCGAAAATATATTCCCCATAAATAACTATATCAGGCTTGCATAAACGTCTTTGTGTAATGCGTAGAGCAAAAATACGGCATAAGACTTTTGTGAACAAATTGCAAGGGCAGCAGCTTTTTTCATAAAAAATTAAATCGATATTGGAACACCACGTTCCTTTAACGCGACAAATATTTTCACAATCTTCGCGCACAAATCTGCTAACTTTTCACGCATGCACTGTCGTAGTGCCGTTAAATAATTAAAGCATGTTAGGACTTCACAAGTTAAGAATAAGCAACACAGACGTGACTCTCTTATCTTAATATGAGCTGGTCATATTTAATTTACTACAGTCAGGTAATAGTAGGACTATGATCAACATTATAACATATCTTAAGGTTGACAATTGCAAAGCATCTCGATTCTAGGAATAAACTACTAACCATACACCAAATCACGTTTTGCACTCGGATACTGCATTTCTTAAAAGGTACTTTTTTTGTTTTTTTTTTTACATTTGGCGGGAAATAATAGTTTCCCGCCTTTCTTTTCTTGAAAATTTTAATTAAATTTTTATTCATTTATCTTAGTACGCGAAAATGAAACAATAAAAATACACGCAGTTTTCAAAAGTTTAATTTAAGTGTAAACATTCGTTAGTTTTCTATTCAAGTAAATGACAATTCGATCTCTTAGATGTTAACAATCGTGTACGTTTTATCATAAATTACACGCTTCTAGAACTGACTGACAATTGTATAAAATACAATACTTAATGAAAGTGATGTCTTCGCTTGCTTGATATATTTTGAACAGTATCCGCGTGCAAAGTCTATGTAAATTCACAGCTTAACAATAAACAATTAATTTAATAATAAAAACAACGAATATTATCGCGTGATTACGTATGAAATTAATAAAAAATAGCAGATTTATTTCAGCAACGCTATGTAAATGCCTCGTATATATTGTATATAATTACATTGTATAAAAGTGGTATATATGCACCGGCAATTGCAAAGTTCATTGTAAAACTGATCAGAAATGCTAATGCGACCGAAATAAGTCGATGCCGTTGTGAATATATTATTTCAAACCTTACCGTTACATGACCTCCTTAAATGTCCTCAATGCTTTTATTTCAACACAAAAACTGAACAGAGTACCTCTATTTCAGAACTAATCCAATTTGATTTTTATTGGACACTTGTAATTGAATACGATACAGGAAGTTCTATACATTCTGTTCGTAGACACAAATGCTTGTAACGGCCAACTAACATATTAAGTACATAATGTACCGAAAGCAATACTCAGTTTGATTTGTAGAAAGGATCTAAAAGCATTATTAGGAACGTAATATGTTAAATTTTTACGATGACAATTACAAAAGCAGGTGCAATGTTACCATTCCTTAAAATTACAACAGAAACGAAACCAGAAATAACAAATCACACACGTAACCTTAATTTTAGATCCAAAATCTTATTAATAATTTTTATTATGCACATTTATTTTTTTTTCATTTCTTTCCCATATGCAACACATAAAGACCAACTACGAACGGATAAAGCAAAGGTTAAGTACGGAATATTATAACATGGTGTTATTAGACCAGCCAATTTAATAATAGTTAACTACGAGACAACTAGTAAATAGAGAAAAATATAAGTTTATTTTCAAAACGGCCGCTCGTCTTTTGTCGAGTCTGTAATTTAGAATCGAAATTAAATTAGGAATGTCTATTATTTTATTTCCTTCGATATCGCTAAACGTTGCGACTAATTCACATAGTAATCCACTCAGTCTTTCAATTTATAAAAATTTCAATACATAGGTAATATATCTTATCCATGTCTGCGAATAAGCAACAGCTTTGTAACAGTTATGACAGGTTTTAAAATATACAGTAAAATCACATTCACTCTTGAGTGACGACATTTTGTTGTCAGTTACTGAAGTGATTGCATCTCTGTGTATATGAAAAATAATCATTTTATGATGTCAATGAAATAAAAATTGCGGTATTGGTGTAAACAAAATATGTTTTAGTTCATATTCTGTAATAATATTAATCACGGCTTCATATGCATATAAATAACACATAAAATATGACATGCAGCTTAAGTAACTGACTGCCACAAGAAAGACTATAACAATATGGAGGCGCTATTGTGGCAAATATATTTAGAAAAAAGTTAGAAACAGTTTTTGCTTAGCAAAGCTAATTTATCGTAGTATAAAAAACAATATTATATATATTTCACATCACTTGGGCTATAAAATCTTGTGTCGCGAAGAAGTAAACGGTGTACACACTACTTCTGCTTTTTGTCGTCTGCGGTGCAAGCCGATTGGTCGGTTTCTTCTAATTCCTCATCGGAGTAGCTCGCCGGTTCTTCCCCAGGCTTTAGAAGGCGTCCAACGAGATCATATTTTTCTGAAATTAAATATAAATGTGTTTTATTTATATTTTAATGAAGTTATCAATGTGAACTTTTCCTTTACAAAAAATACTCCGCATGTAAATTAAATGCCATCGTTTAGACTGGAACTCAGGCGACGAGAATAAGACATGATACATATTGCTCTGCTGTAATAGATGGTCCAGATCTGCTACCTAACATATCACTACAAGTTCTAGTGTACAATACAAGACATATATATGTTTAATACACCTTTAAAAAACTTTAATTATACCAAAAACTGCACATTGCGTCGTATTGTTGAAACCTAATATAAAGTATTCTAAATTAGATATTAGGGATTAACGCGCAGACAAAGTCGCTCGTCAATGTCCATTTTATTAATGAGTTTAACAAATTGTGTAATGTGATACATCAATTTATGAGATGTTATCATAATATAACCGTGTGGTAACGGTCATAACCGTGTGGTAATGGTTTGAGAATATTGCCACGCCCTTTTTTCCGTCGGTGTCATAAGAGGCGACTAAGGAAAACAGCCTTGAATCCGCTTGCCAAGCGTGGCGTCCTGCAGTGAACTTTAACAGACCGTTTTGTATATTAGTATGTATCTTACTATCTGGATAGTCACAATAGCCAAGTAGCCATCTATCCTTGGCTTGGACATAAAGACGGCGAAGGGCTCACCCCTTGTCACGTTGTCCCAAAAATGTGTTCGGGCGAAGGTGGGTCAAAAGGATTTAATTGTCTAGACCTCTGTATTCGGAATGGCGTGTAGATATATTTTACAAATGTTTTTATTTCAAAATCAATATAATATGACACGTAAAACACTTAGGCTTAAGTGTTTTTGTAATTAGTATTAAACTATAAAGAGCATCCCGCAGGGCTCGATTCTCGGCCCATTTATATGCGTTCATCGCATAAATGACTTGCCCCATTTAGTAAGAAAAAATATTTAATTAACGATGATCATGCGACAATTAGCCACGAATATAGCTATGATCATTAAGGTAACCGATATAGTATTAAAGATCAGTGCGCTGAAGTGCCAATGGGCTGGCCACATACCTAACAAATACTAACTCTAGGAAAAAAGGTTCTCGAGTGGAAACCCCGTTAGGGCAAACGCACTGTTTAGGAAGACACTCAAGTAGGACGTCACTCTATCCGAGTGACGACCTGCAAATTATTGCAGGGAGTCGATGGATGCATGTGACTGAGTGGTTGTGCGCAATTTGTGTAAAACTTTAGGGGAGGCATATTTCAGCAGTGAAAAGCTGAAGAAGAAAAGTTATTGCAAAAAAATTTCATTCATTTAAAATTATATTTGCTTTTAAACGACAATAAAACAGATTGCATAAAACAGTTTTTATTGGAACAGTTCTTGTAAAATATACAAAAGTACATAATTAGTATACCATTATTAAGTTAAAAACTAGTTAAACTCGATTGCCAACAATATTATTGGCGTTTAAAAAATCCATGCAGCCGTTTTTATAAATTACAAGCAGTTTGACGATCAAACTGTATATTGGCTTTCTCGCGTTGTTTTTGCACAATAATTGTGGTTAAAAGTTCAAGGTGATCTTTAAAAAATTATGCTTAAAAATATTTAAAATTTCCCAAAAGAACGTACGTGACTTATGACTGACTCACGAAGTTTTCCATACGTTAATTATTTTTAACAAGATGCAAACTTAAATGTTAAAATCACTGATTATATTGGTTTAACATTAACAAGTTAATTAAAAAAATAAAAACGTAAAACTCAAATTTTAAAACCTTTTACGTCATCTAATTCCAATTCACTAAATACAGTAAGTATGCATTATGCCTCAAAACTATCAATAGTAATCAACTGAAACTATTTTTTCCATATTTAAGTGATCAGTTTCACAGTATCCAGTATGTCAGGGGATACTTATGACTAATTGCGTAATCAGTAAATAAAATAAATAAATATCGTCACGTAATTCCCAATACAGGGGTAACCAAAGGTCTAGTAGGGGTAGAAGATATTTTCGGGACAACGTGATAGATGGTGAGCCCGTCGCCGTCTTTATGTCCAAGCCAACGATTATTCGTACATAAGTTTTTGAAAAACCCATTGGAACGAGCCTACCATCTGGGGATCGAATTCGGGTCTCTTGACTCGAAATTCCGACCACCCAACAACCACTTGGCTATCGTGACTGCGTATTCAGTGCGTCCTCATTACTTAATTTTTGCATTACATTGCATCATTCGCACATAAGATTCGGAACGTGTCACCGACCGTGAGTACGGTCGAGTCGCCGTGGTAGCGAATGTGTAATGTGGCCATATTTAATCAAAATTTCACAATAAACGCACCAAAATAGAACTGTATTGCTCCTTCATCCTTTGACAATAAAACAATATCGCGAGTTCACTAAATTTTAGCTCACAATCGAAAAACTGTATTCAAAGAAACACTGATAACTATCAAAATGTCTGCGTTAGTAACGCACCTTAATTATTATATATTTTTTGTTCAAACGTTTGTAAATCAAAAATCGAAGGCCTCCAGATGCTAATCAGATTCCATTATGCATTGAATCGTTGCTCTAGATCGAGATAGTCTCGGCAGCGGTGTCTAAAGTGAGAACTTTCTAATATTACTCTCATTTATCTGCATGTAAAGCAAAGCGTTGGCGGCAAATGCACTATACGTCCACGACTTAAATGATTAAATGAAAAGATGTCGAATTTTATCTAGAGAAAAGCTAGTGCGAACAAATAAATAGAACATTCATATGATTACATTGTTGTGCAGATTTTCAGTTGCAGGAAGTCGAAGCTTCTATGCCTACATTATATTGCCGCTATATTTCTTTACATTAATTGCCTTTACTTCATGTCGGAGGTATTATTCCAAGCTTCGAGCGGCAAAAGGTGCCGCTTGTCTTTAGACATTAATAGTTTTACGAGAAGAATCGTATAAAAACGCAAATCTTTTTTCTCTAACCTTTGTTATCGTTAAAAAAGTTTATTTACCAGATTTGACTCGTTAAAAGTTAGCGTCTGTTGTTACGGAATTCTAAAACACAGCTAAATTATCAATTGCAAGTTGCCTAATTGCGTAAAATTACCGACACTTAAATTATATGTCTGTAACCAAATTTAAAATCCTAGCTGTATAATTAATTTGTATTTCAATCAACTTTTTGTCGTTGCGAGCATAAACATCTAGATAATTAGGAAGTAACAACGTATCTAACAACAAATAAATTGAAAACTAAATCTGTGCATATACTTCATATCAAGAATAGACAACCTTAAGAAAATTGTTGCACCTTTGAATACTTAATAAAAATAACAATTCTTTGTTAAATCATAATAATAACAACTAATGAAATTTTGAGCTACAAGGGATAAAACGAAATAACTTTTTAAATCTTTATACGTTGTACATTTTACATACGTTACGTTGTACAACATTTTCTTTTCCATTGCACGAAGCTGCCGCAATCAAAACAAAAAAATTCGAAACAAGCAATGTACATTATCTACGATTAAAAATATAAGTTTACCCAGAGGAATGCTAATTAATCATTCCATAAAGTTGGCGTGAACTGAGAATTAATATCCTTTTTTCGCGCAGCAACATTTCGCGAGCCGAATCAAGAGCAAACTAATATTATAAAAGTGAAATTAAATCTGTAATTTGTGTCTATTAGTAGCATTTTCACGCTTTGAATTCTGATAAAGTTTGATAAGGAGATATTGTAAGTCACATTGATGCGCACAATGTTGTTTTTTAAAAAAAATATATGTTTGAAGTCAAAAAAAAAATGGAAATATAAAAAAATACACGCAAGTGAAATCTTATATTTAAAAACAGAAGTATATTATTATTGTAAAGAGGAATAACGTCATCTAACGGAGAACTCTTTTGTCTCCAAATGCGTGATTCTAAGCGTAGCACTCTCGTAACTCATAACATCTATCTGCTAGTATTGTGCAACGGATAGATGATGGGTTTGATAAGCTTAAAGGCTGCTTGTCAACTGTTTATCATAGAGAATATTATATATTCATTTTTTCTGGACACCTAGTCGCCTCATACTCAAAGAACACTTTTTACTTTTTGGTCGCAGTTTCTGAGATCGATATCCCGGGCAACAAACTCGTAAACAATCCGATAAAATTATAATAATACGTTTCAAAGGTGCAATTGCATCTTTAACCGTGTTCTTGATAAGATATAGCGATGTTTATTATTGTTATAAAAGATAAGAAGCTCAAAGTGAAACTTGTATTTTCTATACGTCTACATATTTATTAGTAAAATTTTTATTGAGTTTTAAAGCGTGCAAATCATGCTAGACTTTTTGTTATTAAAAAAAGGGAGAAAGTCGCGGGTTCGAATCCCTCCCGTGACAGCAGATAATTCAAATTTCTCTTTAATTTGATATTTTTATTCATAGTTTAAATTTTCTCATTTCTTCACTTTTTGCGACTTTTCTGCTTGATGTTGAAATCAGAAAGAAAGATAAATGCACACACAATACACATTAAATTAATGATTGTTACTTTTAAAAAACATGTTGCCGACACATGCCTAAGTATCATAGAATTCGACAAAGCACAGACAACAGACATTTGACAGGTTTCAGCCAAACCAGCGTTATGAATCAGGAGTCAAGAAGAAATGACGTTCATAGATTGCGCTGGGAGCTTAATAGATTTGTTGCCTATGCCGTTGCGGAAACTTACAATGCTACTTTAAATCATGGCACGAAATAATAGATTATTTATAAATAAATTACTGTGTGTAACTTTTTTATACATTGTTGTTAGTGTGTTAAATACTTTACTTCCATTAATACATATAGTTTGTTTTATAATTTGTTGCCATTTTGTAGGTATATATAAATTTTCAACCTTATGACTAAAATGGATTAGAGCGTGCATAAGGACTAACTAAAGAAGACAATGAGAGCGAATAGCTCGAAGAGGGGAAGGTCAAGAGTATTCGGATACCCGGCCGCGTGTATGAAGAAAATGATAAATATGAAAGAAGTAAAAGAGGTATCTAATGATCGTGAAATTTAGCGCTCTGTTCACTATCAGCGAAATTATTTATCTGTTTTTATTTCAATTTGTTGCTAGTGACATGTTCGTATTGCTGTAGTAATAGTAATTTTGAGACCTCTGATCAAAAATAACGATAAATAGTTTTGACTGTCCTCTGATTTTAACCTGAGCCTTCAGAAAAGGACTATATGGTGCAAGGTCAGGACTATATGGTGGGCGACGCTTCCTAACCAACGTCTCTCAATCTTTGAGTGGCTATAATATCTGTGGTCTGGTGATATTATGATGAAAATCAGACCCTTTCTGTTAATTAATTCTGTTGTTTTTATTCTCCATTTCATACACGGCTATCAGCTGTGGGCAGTAGAGATCCAAATTGATTGCCCGGTCACATCATTGTAACTCCTCTTAGATTACACGATTCAGTAGGTTTCTTTTGGTAAACTCGTGTGGCACTCAAGTATAGACTTTTTTGTGTTCCTTCTTACTACGCCAGACATGACCGTTTTGGAATTTAAATAATAATTTTGGTTGATCACAGTACAATTAATTCAACATTTTTTTATATTTTAATTTACGTAAACAGGAAATACTTGTACGGCGCATTTATTGATGATATAGAGATTTCGAATGGCAGTGCCAGGAGTGTTGATACTGTTTTAATCTTTATGCATTTTTCAAACTGAGAGACACTGAATTTTTTTCCACCGAAACCTATTTGTTGTTACGTGATAGGTCGTGAGCCTATTTTTTTTGAGTTTTCTCCATTCTTTCGTCATTCTTCGAATGTTGAGTCAATATTGCCACCAAAACGGCTATCGGGTCGGTGGGGGTTGATGCTATGTTTAACATACGAAATGTAATTGTTAATAATGATAACAATAGCATATAATATAATAATATTTTAACAGATTGGCTTTACCCCTCAAAAACATTCCATCATATCGTGTTGTATTGCATTGCAACTATTATTTAATATTTTAAAATTATACAATATATAAGTTAATTATTGTTTTTTTAAACTGAACAAAAATCGTTCTTAAATAGTTCTTAATAAAGTTTACAATGCAATTACAGTTAGCAACAACTGCCTTTTCGTATCTTGTCGAACCAGTAATCTTGTAATTAATTATGACCCTATAATGAATGCCCTTCACTTTATATAATTTATAAGAATGATATAATTTCAACGCAAGGCGCAGCACTGTCTAAGTTGCAAGGTGTCTGATACTGCGATCGTCAATCCTCTTGCCAAGCCTGGCCATTATGGCAAACTCTTCTCTTAAAAACCTTCCTGTACTCACTAAATAGAATGAAAATGTTCATTCATAACGATCCATTCACAGTGAAGTCATAAGAATTATTTGGTTAGTATTATTTAATTTTTTATTTTGATGAAATCTTCAAGAAAAACAAGACTTAAAAGAGCGGCTGACTTTCCGACACAGGTACTTTTTATAATGAAATTCACATCAACAAAAAAATTCTAAAAGAAAATCCATTTTATAACTTGGTTTTTCATAAAAAAATTTGACTGACAAGCTATAGCCATTGTTGCTAAGTAAATATATTTCTGTTTAGGTATTAATAATTTGGATATGTAACAGTAGATAAAACATTTTCCATTTAAAAACATTGTGAATTACCATCTCTGTGGAGATGACTTGCAGCTGTATCAATATTTTTCAGTGGATAAAATTAATAGAATTAAATAATATTTGTGATAATAATTATAACAAAAATATGAACATTTGTGAATGAATTTTCATATGTGGTTCTGCTGGAAGATATTGAGGTTTATGTATGAAACAATTTCATCCTTGTAAAACTCTTTGTTTTGTAAATCTTATACTTTTTAGAGTGTACATAAATTTATAAATAAAATCTGTAACTGCAATGTGGCATGAAAAAATCAAATAAGACATCAATTACAGAGGTTATCTGATATACTGGTAATCAATGTTTATTTGTAAATACATTTTTAGCAATATTGATCAATCAATGCAGTGTAGATAATTGTAATTCCAGCAATTATAAATTGTATCTCGGTAACAATAGTCTCTATATCTCAATAGTGAACGTCCCGATAGCCGAGTAGTTCTGTGAATGGAATTTCGAGTCAAGAGACCCAAGTTCAATCCCCAGGTGGCAGGCTCATACCAATGGGTTTTCCATAAACTTATGTACGAATTATATAAAAATGGCGACGGGCTCACCACTTGTTACATTGTCCCGAAAATATCTTCGGTGGAAGGTGGGTCGAAGGGACTTAATTGTCTAGACTAGACCTCTGTCTACCCCTGTATTGGGAATTGCCTGACGATTGCGTATCTCGGTAACAAAGCTTTGCTTAAACAAAAATTATTATCTAAGAATAAAATATTGGTCAAGTCTTTTGAGTAGTTTATGTGATTTAATATTGGATTATTCTGAGATATTCAAAACTTTAAATGTGACTGAGAGTTATTTGAGAAATCATAATCATGTTTCCAAAGAATATTTATTTGAAGTTTGCAGGTTTGAAGTTTAACAAATTTGCAGAAGGTTTTACAGCAATTGTGTGTGGCTTAACACCAACACAATTTGATCTTTACCATCACATATTTATGACCTAGTTTATGTGGTTATGAGATTGAAAGATTAGTCAGGTAAAGAATAAAATCTCTTTCTTGTACGAATTCTTTCATATTACATAAGAATCATCTCAGTAGTAAATCTTAGATACATATATATCACTTGAGATTATAAATAATATATCCAAACAAACAAATAGGCTCAGCTCTGCATTTGATTTAAGGAATTTTCCTTAAGTCTCAAGAAGTCAGACTGATCTAAAAATGGCTAGAATTGTCTCCTGGAGTTACTTTCATGGTGTCATGTATAGCCTTGATATTAGCAGGTTTTAAATATTTACTAAACAAAAACTACAGAAAGAGTTCTTTTCTTTATAAAGAGATGATTTCTCTGAAACCAATTTTGTTTCTTGTTTGCAATTAAGTAAATCAGTTCATAAATATATATATATATATATATATATATATATACATATATATATATATATATATATGCATATATATATATATATGTATATATGTATATATGTATATATATATATATATATATATATATATATATATATATATATATATATATATATATATATATATATATATATATATATATATATATATATATATATATATATACTGTATCCGTAACACATGTACACACATTATATATGTATATATAAAACAAAAATATATTAAAAACATGTGTAGTTCATTCTTATATGAAAAAGTTCTAAATAAATTTCATAACTTATTCCAAACAACCCTTGGTTTGAATATTCAACATGTAACTGAAGATTGTATTATCATGTAATAAAATTGAGGATAGTTTACCTCTAAACTGTGCCTCCCATTCCTTTACAGACTCCATTTCCACCGAGTTGAGATCACTGAGATCATCATATTCTTTATCTGATGATGTCACGGAGAAAGTTGCCAGACCTCTTGATGCATCTTTCCCACCAAAGGCTGCATATGGCCCACCTTTAAAAGGATTGCTAAATGTAAGCAGCATTCTATTTATAAAAGTCATGATAGCCAAGTTGTTGGGTGGTCGGAATTTTGAGTCAAGAGATCCGAGTTCGATCCCCAGGTTGCAGTACCAATGAGTGTTTCAAAAACTTATGTACGAATTTCATCGTTGGCTTGGACATAAAGACGGCGACAGGCTCACCACCTGTCACGTTGTCCCGAAAATATCTTTTGTGGAAGGTGGGTCAAAGGGACTTATTTGTCTAGACTTGACCTCTGTCTACCCCTGTATTGGGAATTGCGTGAAGATATTTTTTTTTTATTCTATTTATAGATATCTTCTTAATTTAAAAAACACAACAAAAAAAACTGATAAATGAAATCAAACAATAAAAAAAAATAACAAAATTCAATATTTCTATATCATTTTATAAATGAAAAGCTAACTCATTGTTTCAGAAGTTATTTTCATTTACCACTACAATATGTCTTAAAAGCTATACAAAATGTCTTAAAGAGGTCTTTTAAGAGGTAAAAGGCATTTTGTATAGCTTTTAAGACATATTGTGGTGGTAAATGAAAATAACTTCTGAAACAATGAGTTAGCTTTTCATTGTCAGTGCCAAATCTCCAAATCTAATAAAGATTGTCAAAAAGTTAGTTAATAGACTAAGGCATTATTGGATGCATTATATGTAAAATTTACTACTTCTTAAACATTCAAATTTTTTGCAATACTGTAGTGAATACAAATAAGTTTTTTTTTAAATTATGACACAGTCACATAAGAATCTTACAGTGTCACCTTCCTAGTCCGTAACCCAGAATGAGGCACTTACAAACATTTAGGTCATATACATCTGACTAAAAATATATGTGTTTATAAACATTGAAAATGGTAATTTACGAAATACATATTCATATATGTACATGTATATATAAATTAACAAGTTATGCTGTTCACACGTAAGTTTCGAGGAAAATATAAATATCACTTATGTATAAACACATAATGCAAAACAAGCTTTGGCGTTGTTGAAACACTGAGTCACTGTGTCAATTCTATTTATAAACAGTTGCATAGCCGGTACACCAATCTAATTAGCATATTGCTGTAATGCTATTGTCTACAGCACAGCTGCATTTTTAAAATTAATGCACTTACCAGGGCCGTAGAACCGGCGACCCCGAGTCACGTCGAAAACCCACCCATTTACCGCTACTAAAACTCTGCCGTCGGGTTGTGTGCCATCGTACTGTCGCAACTCGGCAACGGTCATGTCTTTGCGAAGTTTTGGTAGTTCTGGTGACTCTACAATAACTTTATTAAACTTGCTCTTATATATTTTATAAACCAACACAACAATAATCACAGTCAGAAGTAAATTCACAGGGCTATAAACAATTTCAAAAAAAATATTATAACCCGGCGAGGAGCTTTCAGGTTCGGGAGTTTTGATCTCTGCCGATGACTCCATACTTAAAAATTTAACGAACTGTATTAGAGTATAAAGTTGTTAGAATTTTTAAAAATTTTTAGCGATCCGAAGGCGTTTTTGCTTCAAATGAAGATATTATAAATGAAATGACGTGATCCGTGAAATGAAAAATATCATCTCACTGATGATTGCAGACTGCATGACATTGACATTACACTGACTGCTAGGGATGCCACTTGCCAGAAGTTGATTTCTTTTCTAGTAAAAGGGTTACCAGATAAACATAATATTTAAACGTATACTACTAATTTATTTATTTTTGTGATAGAAAAATATGTACAAAAAAACTTAGTGACTTCAGACAATAATCAGGACCTAATTCGTAATAGTAGAGTATACTGACATATTGATGTAGTCGATGTAAATTCAAGGCAAGTACCTCGTTAATGTATTGGTTTATATATTTCTATAACAAATCCCACCGTATGTGCTAGGCCTGCCTATTAACAGCTTTAAGAAATTCATTAAAGACAAAATCAGTGGTTAGGTGGTCAGACGAGTCAAAAGACTCTAGTTCGATCCCCTGGTGGCAGTTTTCCAAAAACTTATGTACGAATTATGACGTTGGCTTGGACATAAACACGGCGATGGGCTACCACCTCTCACGTTGCTCCGAAAATATCTTTGGTGAAAGGTGGGTCGAAGGGACTTAATTATCTCTGTCTACCCTGAAAGACATTTATTTATTTATTTATTATATTCAAGAAGAACTTTATTAATTTTAGGAAAGGATTACAATAAAAATTAATAACAATCGTAGTTACCCCTGGGAGTAAAAAGATCCCTCTTTAGTTGTATATAGAAAAAAAATTAATACTGTATTTGTGTTATTATAAGAAACAAAGGACAAAAAAGAGTCTAACAACAAAGTTTTTTGCCTATTGCTTCTATAGAAAAGGATTCCTCTTTACGAAACAATACATTCAAAAACTTACTATAAACGAATATATTTCTACTTCGGTGAATAATTTATTTGATTTCTTTTGCGTAAACCTGTTGTTCAATGTTCATGTCAATGTGCGGTCAAACATGCATGACATTTTCAAGAGAGTAGAGTTTGGAAAGATTACTGTTACAAATATTAAATTAAGCATAACTGGGTGAATATGTGATTAAATTAAAGAGAAAAAAAAAAAGTTAAAATTTCAACTGACACGGGTGAGATTCGAAGCCGTGACCTTTGCCGATCCGTGGCGAGGCTCTTACCTCCAAGTCAATAGGTGATTATATTCATTGATGCTTCAAAGGTCAGTGAAAAAGATTTAGTAGGGTCCGCAGTGTGGATACCTAAATATAAAATTATTTTAAATTTTAATTCTTTCGCTGACTCTTATGTATTCACAGGTGAGTCGTTGGCTATATTAGAGGTAGTTTTGTATGCAGAATCTCACATCCTGAAAAAAACTCTCTTATTATCAGATTCCCTTAGCTGCTTACAAAGTATTGCTTCCAGTCCATTTCGTTTAAAAGTAAAATAGCTTTAATATTGAATATCAAAGAGTCTTTATTCAAATGTTATAATTAGATTATATCCACGCCAAATACCTGCTCATTGTGGGATTCAAGGCACAGAGGTTGCTAGTCGTTTAGCTTAGGAAGCAGTAAAATCTAACAAAAAACTAACCAAAAACTATGTCCATACTTACGACCTCCTGTCGAAGACAAACTTAAGCCTACACTCCTCATGGTAAACCATTTAGTGTCAGCCAAAACTTAGGAAAAAGGTAAAAATTATGCTGATGTCTGTCATTTATTATTATTAATTTGGTACACCCAGTACACTTAGCTAAATTAAGGATTAGGGATACTTCAATGATTTTATTAGAATTAATAATATTAAATTGTAAGAATACTAACCTGGTGATGGTTATAAACTTATGGTGTATTTTGTTGTAGATTGTGAAGACCTACACAAACATTGATGACTTACCACTGTAACCAACTTTATCTAACCATCGTAAACATTCTCTTGTCACTCCCATGGCTGACTTGACATTGGCAGAATTCTAAAAAGAGGGGCCATAAAACTAAGAAAGAAGAAGAGTACTGCTAACGAAAGCTGACTTTGGTAGTATCGAAGCTTAGAAACCCGAAAGCGTAAAATATAATCGACTTAGATACACTGTCTAAACTTATCAAAAATAATTTCATCTAAGCCTATGATAGTAAAAGTAACAGTGACACTGAGTGGGCTTTAAGAAAAATTTTATCTGAAAGAACGATTAATAATACCTGAAAAGACTGTCTGACTAAAAAAAATGAGATTAACATGTGGTAATGAAATCTTTTCTCTTAAAAAAAACTTTGTGAGATATCATAAATTTTTATATACATCAAATAATTTATTAAATTTCAGGCTTCTGCGTCGGAAATCATCTTATTTTACCCTTGTCAAATTAAAATTACAGGCTATATTTTCTTATCTATTTCTTGAATGTTTATAAATACAGCATGCGAAGTCCCGTCGACTCCACCGGCCTTTATGCCAAAGAAGTGCTGGTTGACTGTATGTTACAGATTTCTATATGATCTTATCTCTTGTCTGATTTTTATATGCTGCTATCCCATAAATATTCCCTCTGTCCTCCGTTCTGGGAGTTAGTGGAATCTTTACTGTTGGAGAACTGATGGCTTTACTTATCTCATATGATGCGCTATGGTTTCTCCCATTTCTCCCAATTACATCGACAATATCGGTTAGGCGAACTATTTCGATGGAGTAGTAATGATTCTAATGTATATGGTTGACAATTAGCTTGAAGACACAGAGTTTTTTTTTATTTTACTGAAAACCCAAACCAACGATTATATATTCTTTGACTAAAACTAAAATGCTTGACCATAACGTAATGATAATATATTCTTTGTACTTGACGTTCGTGACATTGGACGTTTTGGACGACAATTTTAGTTTTAGTAAATATAAATTATAAACAAAACAAATTGTAATTTTATATTATATGTTAGATTCCCTAAGGCTGAGAATGATAGTGGGCCATAGTTTTTGTCTGCAAAACCGGCTAATTACAATATAAGGGAAGTCTTAGAGCCTTATATTTGATTAAAACCAAAAATATTGTAAAATAGGATGCAAGATTAGGTGTTATAATTTTTATTACAGTTTGTATTGTATATAACGTTGATATAAGTTTAAGCATAATTCTTAATACAATATGAAAGACTATCAAGGTGATTTGTGTTCTAGATACATCAAAATATTCATAGTTGTATCTTGTTATTGGTAAGTCGGAATAATTCTACATTGTAAACTAATCAAATATATCTTTCAGAAACCACTGAATGACGAATTGTATGGAGATGTAGAATAATAAATAATTTATTATTTATTCAGTGCCACAATATTTTTGAACAATAAATTTTGTCTAAGATACAATTTTTTAAATAAAATACAATGGCTTTGGTATATTTTCCACCAAAATGTATGTTCCACTGGTGTTTAAAATAGTTCTGTGCAACTCTTTTTTTTTTTCAAGATTACTAGTAATAACATTACTAATATTCCCATTTTCTCTTTGTAACTAAGCTTCAAGCTTGTATCAGATAATGTGATGCTGGTTTATTAATAGTTGAAAGGCCTTTCCAACACAGGGGTAGACAGAGGTCTAGTCTAGACAATTAAGTCCCTTCAACCCACCTTCCAATGAAGACATTTTTTGGGACAATATGACAGGTAAATCATGACAAAGAAACTATAGGCGAGTTTGATCACCAAGTGTTTTTTTTTAAAGTTATGTATGGTTATATAGTTGGCTTGGACACAAAGACGGCGACAGGCTTACCGGAAAAATGTTTAGTTGAAAGGCGAGAATATTAATTGATGTTAGATTAATACCAAATTTAATAAGAAGAATATTGGTCATTTATAGATAAGATTATGGATGTCCTGTAAATATTTAGTGCCAGGGCTCTGTTTTGAAACTAATAACAAATTCATAAAATTTTATCCTATTATTCTACTTGTATTCATAAGTACATACATAAAACAAAAAGTTAGGTATGTGAACTATACATAGCTCAAAAATTGTTGGCAAGTGATTTCAATTGAACTGGATATTTAGTAAGTGTACATTTACATTGAAGGTATATTTACATTAGAGATATATCTGGTAAGACAACCATCTGTCCAATCCATTTACAAAATAGCAATTTCCTAATACCACTTGCAGATGGAGCAAAACTATAAAGGAAACTTAAATTATATAGTATTATATTTTGCAATTTTATTGATTTTTGAAGCATATTTATGCTGAACTTTTATGTTATTAAATTAATTAAATATAAAATAAAAGTTAAAATTTCAACTGACACTGGCAGGGTTCGAATCGATTGGATATGCTTTAAAAATAAATAAAATTGCAAAATAAAATTTAAATTTGGTTTTATCATATTGATAATTCCTGACTGAAAAGTCAGGATTATCAAATTGTCACTTGCAAAAGGGATAACAGATGGTGCCTATGCCAATAAGCCAAGAATACTGAGTTAAAATTTCAACTCATGCGTGTAAGACACGGTGGCACCAAGGTAAGAGCGTCGCCATGGATCTGCGATGGTCGCGGGTTCGAATCCTGCCCATGTCAGTTGAAATTTTGACTTTTTTCTCTTTAATTTAATAACGTAATTATATAGTATTATTTGGCCTAGACAACTCAATTTTTCGGTACCTACACTCAATGTCATCTGTTTCAGGATTGTGTCCATTGCAACAGTATTCGTCAACAAAACATTACTGAGCAGTAATTCAATATCATTGGACGCTCCCCTATTTATAACTTGGTTCCAATGCGTTGTCTCCTTCAGTATATGTTTCTTGCTGAGTAGAACTGGTGGTGTGCCTGGAGTTTTTAACTTTCCTAAAGGAACACCATGGAATTTGGATGTAGTGAGAAAGGTAATTGTGATTTGTGAACTGTGTATGCTGAAATGAGATGAATGAACTTAAGCTGTCATTGCATTCAGTTAATATAAATTTTAAATCTTTTTTACTATTAAAGCTTGGTATTTGTGAATTTGAAACCTGAAACTTTCCCTGAAGGTTGTGGTTGTTAATTAATTAATTTCGTTTGACAGCTTTGAGAACAGAAATCAACTTTTAAATTACTAATAACAAATCTTGTTTTATACATGCAGCAATTGATTCGTATATAATATGTATGTATTACATACATAACGGTCTGTTAAGTCCAATTAAGTCCACTGCAAAACATAGGCCTCTCCCTAGGTACTATAGGTACTACCTAGTACTAGGTACTAGAGGATTTACCATGTTTACAAAGCTTGTTTGCCATAATGATATTTAAGGCTCTTTCCCTTAGTCTCTTACGACACCCACAGGAAGAAAGGGAGTGGCATTAATCTTTTGCCATCATCACAAGGCACACATGTATGTATTATGTCAATTGTGTTTATTGTATTTTGTATTTATTTTTAGTTTTTTATTTTTATGTTCAAAAGTAGTTATTAATCAATAACTTAATTTTTATCAATGTTTTGAAAATTAAAGATACTACATTCATTTACCAATAGTGTTATTTCACACAATATTTCAAACAATATCAGTAAATGGTCAAAAATTGTTATCAGAAATTATCTTGTACAGTAACTTCCCAGTACACTAATTTATCTCTGATAATAACTTTGATAATACTAACATCAAGGCTAATCATTTCATTACTAATTAAAAAAATCTTTCGGATCTCTTTTATGTGCACTCGGTTTTGCGATTTAATAATATATGAAATAACAGCAAGAAATTATCGACTTTAATTGCAAACTTAATTAAGACTTTAATTACACATTTTTTTTTTCATATTTAAATGGATTTAAAGACATAATGCATTTCTCGTCATTGTAAACAGATTTTGTCATTTCAATGACAAAATCTGTTTACAATGGACAAAAATATATATTTACATACTAGTATTAGTACAATTTACAGATCACAGATCAGTTTACACTTACAATGATGTTATCAAGATTTATTTAAAAGTCTTTAATTTAATTGAAAATAAGTCTGAGGCCCTGTTTCAAAATGTACACAACATTCGAAAAACAAAGTACATACACATTGGAAAAAAAAATGTACATGCTGCTAATCATAAAATAATTGTTTTAAAAGTTTTTAATGGTATGATAATAAGTCTTGGCAATTTCATAATCTGTCTTTATACAATTTACACATGCTTATTATGTGGTTATTCCAAGATTATTATTACCATATTTATAACCATACCATTATTGATAACCATAACCATATTGGTACCAAATGTAGTTTGAATAACTGAGAGATGTGACCAGAGCCTGCAGGAACTTATAAATACAAATATTCAAGTAATTTAGCACCATATCTTATGTATAAAATTCTTGTGTCACAATGTTAGTTACCTTACTCCGCTGAATACTGGCTTTACTGATTTTTACCAAATTTTATATGCATCTTCAGTAAGTCTGAGAATCGGCTACTATCTATTTTTCATACCCCTAAGTGATAAAGGTTCACCCTTACCATTTTTTAAATTTTTGGTCAAAATTTTTTGTTTTATTTTCTATAATGTGGCATTAAAAATACATAAAACCCAAAATTTTTACCTCTCTACGATTAACCCTTATTTTTTATTTGACAAAACAACGTTTGCGGGGTCAGCCAGTACATATATATATATAATACGTAAGTAGCTTAAGAACTTGTGTTATGGTAGGTAGGTACGATAAACGCTAAGGCCCGAGAAAATATAGAAAAAGTTTTTCTACATTGACCCGACCGAGAATCGAACCTTACCTACGAAAAATACATTAAAACTGGTGTGTACCGTCCTCTGAGGTCGTCAATTGAATGATGGATGAATAACTTTAAATCTTTTATGCGAAAACATGCATTAAAAGTATATTGTTTTTAGGTGATCCCTCTGTCGATTATGTTTACATTGATGATAGCTACAAACAATATGTGCCTGAAGTACGTCGGTGTTGCATTCTACTACATCGGTAGATCATTGACAACTGTGTTCAACGTCCTGTTCAGCTGGATACTGCTGAGGCAAAGCACGTCGTTCAGATGCGTACTGTGTTGCGCATTCATTATATTTGGATTCTATTTGGGAGTGGACCAAGAGAATTTATTGGGTAAATATTAACGGCACACATATTTGCAATGAGTTTCGGTTTAATTTTACTAGAAAAAAAAATATCTCCACGCAATTCCCAAAACAGGGATAGACAGAGGTATATAGTCTAGACAATTAAGTCCCTTTGATCCACCTTCCACCGAAGATATTTTCAGGACAACGTGACAGGTGGTGAGCCGTCTTTATGTCCAATCTAACGATATTATTCATACATAAGTTTTTGAAAAAACGCATTGGCCTGCCACCTGGGGATGGAACCTTTGTCTCTTGACTCGAAATTCCGACCATCCAACCACTCGGCCATCGTGACTTATTTGATTTTGTCGAATTACTAGCACTGTTAATTTATTCCAGGTTCATTTTCACTGATAGGCACAATCTATGGAGTTATTGGGTCGCTGATGCTATCACTGTACTCGATTTTCACTAAGAAAGTGCTACCGAGTGTTAATCAAGAGGTGTGGCTGCTCTCGTACTACAATAATGCCTATTCAATAGTGCTGTTTCTGCCGCTGATTGTTATGAATGGCGAGGTTGGAGTGTTACTGGAGTACAAAAACTTCGACAGTACATATTTCTGGATTCAAATGGTCGTTGGCGGCGTCTGCGGATTTGCCATCGGCTACGTCACATCTATGCAAATAAAAGTACGTTCTTTTTCTATTTATTTACTTTATTTTTCACCTTTTTTGTTCTGTGTACAGTTTTTGATAACTGTAGATAGAGAAAAAAGAAAAAAAAGTAACGATAGCCGAGTAGATGGGTGGTCGGAATTGCGAGTCGAGAGACCCGAGTTCGATCCCCATGTGGCAGGCTCGTACCAATGGGTTTTTCAAAAACTTATGTACGAATTATATCGTTGGCTTGGACATAAAGACGGCGACGGGCTCACCACCTGTCCCGAAAATATATTCGGTGGAAGGTAGGTCGGGTCAAACGGACTTAATTGTCTAGACTAGACCTCTGTCTACCCCTGTATTGGGAATTGCGTGAAGATATTTATTTGTAGATAGTGAAATATATTTTTAATCTCAAACCAGACATTAACTTTCATTCAGATGACATTTATTTAAAGAAAGAAATAAAATTATTTTATTTATAGTATGTTACTATTGACGACCTTCGTGGGCGAGTGATAAACACACCGGTTTTCATGGTGTTGCCAGCTCTGAAGTCCCGGGTTCGATTCCCGGACGGGACAATGTGAAAAACACTTTTCCTACATATCCTCGGGTTTGGGGTACTTTCCCGGTTTCTGATTCCATAAAACGCGTGCTTTAACCGCTTCCTTTGGGATCAGACCAAGATATATGATGTTGTCTATGTTTATATAATTATGTATCTATGTGTGTATTATTTGCAGGTAACGTCTCCATTAACGCACAACATCTCTGGGACTGCGAAGGCGTGCGCGCAGACAGTTATAGCGACGCAGTGGTACGACGAGTCCAAAAACGCGCTGTGGTGGACTTCCAACCTAATAGTCCTGGGCAGCAGCGCATTGTACGCTAGGTTTAAGCAAATCGAAATGGAAGTTAATTCTAGAAAACCGATACCGGAAGAGAAGAAAAGTTTGGTGTGACATTTTGACCCAACCTTTAGGAAATGTTCGTGTTTTGTTGAGATACGGTTTACGGAGAGTTTAAAGTGTATTAATTTTGATAAGTGCGCGTAAATTCTACGGACGTATCTTCTTATACAATACAAGGGCTCTGAGACATATACCAATTCATACAGAGTATGAAATGAAATATGCCCATTTATAAATAATACATCAGAGAAAAAATTGCGATGCACGTTTATTTATGTTTATGTGTTCTCTGTTTTAGTTACAATTTTTGATGTACGTTGATTAACTAAAAAAAACTAAGTTTCGGAATTTTAGGGCCTTCGACGAACCGTGAGCCTAAGGCCTAAGCCCTTAGGGTAATCAAGTTTATTGTTTGTATGACTGAGAATAATGATACATTCATTAAACACAAATAAGAAGTTTTTATTTAGGTCTGAATAATAATAAGGTTAATGATGTATCATGTATTGGACACGTCAATTTAGTATCCAAATATCATCCGATTGTCGAGTACTCTGTGCTCTTTGTTGCATTTATAAAAATGTTCCTGTGACTTGAAGCGGTAAGTTATTTCTACTTGAGTAATTACTATATTTGTATGTATTATGTATTGTAATAGTGTAAAACTTATATATGTAATGATATATATATATATATACATATATATATATATATATATATATATATATATATATATATATATATATATATATATATATATATATATATATATATATATATATATATATATATATATACATATATATACATTATCACGTTACCCGAAATAAGGTTTTAAATGTGGATTGAAAATTTTAAATTGATTAGGTCTCTGATCACCTTAAAATTCGTAGGACGATCACGAGGGTTATCTCTTTATTAAACTATTTAATTTTATACATTTATTTTCTTGTTTATTAATTGCTATTACTTATTATTGTATTTCGTGTTTTAAACGCGCTTTATTCTATGTTTAATTTAATATATCTATATAGTTACATTTTTCTGATTATATTTATGTTGCCTGGAGCAAAATAAAGTGTGATAATTGTCTGTTGAATATAGAATATTATGTTCGTTGTAATTATATAGTAAGGGAGAAATGTGCGATAAATTCTGTTATAATTATCCTTTGTCATGAAACAATGAAACAACAATATAAAAAATCAGCAATTTATTTTAATTCTGTTACGTCGCTTTAATGCATCTAACCAATGAGTAAATGAATAATATGATGAAAATAATAAATTATTACGGTGAAAATTGACGACCTCCGTGAACGAATGACGTACCCACCGGTTTTCATTGTGTCGCCAGCTCTGAGGTCCCTGGTTCCATTCCAAGGTCAATGTAAATTACCACTCTTTCTAAACTCTCTCGGGTCAATCTTGGATCAGTTTGTGGTATCTTCTTTGTTTCTGATTGCATAACACAAAGTGCTTAAGCTACTAACTTTGGGATCTGATCTGACCAATGTATGTAATTTTGTCCTCACCTATTTCTTTAACACATTCTATTATAATGGGTAAGTGTAATAATTTAGTGTATTAATATACTTCTTTTGTAATACTATGCCATATACAATTTATTGAAATGGGCGTTGTTTATTAATTTATTGATTTCATCTCTTTCTACTTTTAATTAAAATTGATTTCGATAAAGACTAAAGTAAAGTAAGTAAGTAAAATCAATTTATCAAACCAAAATTCATCTTACAGTAAATACTAACTCTTTCTAATGTCTTATATTACTACATTAGTATATTAAAAATTATTATTACTTCATATTACGTATATGCTTACGTATTTAAAATTACACAACATAATGTTTTGTTGTAACTTATTATAACTATTAATATTTAATGGTCTAGTGGCGAAGTGTAATATATATATATATATATATATATGTATATATATATATATATATATATATATATATATATATATATATATATATTTTACACTGCGCCACTAGACCATTAAATATTTCTTTTTATTAGTTATTTTCCACTCGTTCCCTTAACAGTTCTGATAATTTATTTCTTACAGGTACGTATCGAGTGTTATTGAATAAATTGTTTGCTTCGTCCGGATCTTTACAGTGATCGTATAATTCCATGCCGTGAATTTCGTTCCAGTTCCTCGTGAATTCCGTATTATTGAAAGATATCCACTCGGTGTAGCGGTAACGTCTTGTTCTAATGCTGTATCCCATTATTTTTATATCCTTCAGACGTGGCGAGTCGGAATTTCGCGTTGGATACGCGGAGGGTCTCGGATACTGACTTATTGCGAACGCACCACGTTCGAAAGAACGTTTCCTTCCATCCATTAGAGGCACTAAACTTTTTCCATCGAAACAAATGTCCGTTCTATCCGTCGTGTTCCGACATTTCGGTATACCCCTCATGCCGGCCAGTTCGGCCAATGTGGGGAATATGTCGAGCAGTTCGACGGGCGTTTCGATGATTTTCGGTGAAAATTTTGGTACGCTAAAGATTAATGGCACTTTTAATGCGACGTCGAAGTTACTGTATTTCGCCCAAAGACCGTTTTCGCCTAATGACCAACCTGTGAATAAACAAAAAAAAATGGTACAAACTTAGAAAAAATTCATATGGAAGAATTTATAGTAATTTGGTAGAATTTACTGTGTCGTCATAGCATACTACCTCTTTTTCCGAGTGGGTGTCGTAAGAGGCGACTAAGGAAAATGTAAATGAACCAGATGCAATGCTTTAATAAAGCAATTGGTTACCCACAGGCGTCGGGATAATAATTTCGAACAAATGTCTTCGGTGGGAGAAGGGTGGAAAGGACTCTGTCTACCCCAGTATTGGGATAGGCTAGAATTTTTTTTAAGTTAAAGTTTTTCTGATCCTGATGCTGACCTAGAGAAATACAGACATAATTTTTTATTGCATCTTTCACAAATTGAACACAACTGCACAAAAAACTAAATGAATGCTAAAGCATTCTCTTCACGGCCCTAACAGCGATAAAACTATGTAGGTGATTTGGACACAAGGAAATGTCGAAGTCCCAGCAATTAAAAAATGCTAAAATTGGTGTTTTGTTGGAAAAACGCGAAGAAAACACCCCTTTATACACACCATGATCACTTGTCAGCACCACGATAGTATTACTTGTATTCACGTAGCTCATTAATGTTCCAATCAAATCGTCAACGTACGCAGTTGAGGCGTAATAGCTTTGTCGTATCTTTAGAGTCCATTCCGGCGGCATTGTGCCCATCGGGTATGAGATATTGAGTCGCATTATGTCATCGCGTTTACGGACATCGCGCCATGGATGCCATGCCACCAGTGGCATGTTATTGGGTATGTGTGGGTGATTTGGTGGTTTCACTTTATCGATTGGGACTCTATCTGAAAATGGACAATAAATTTAGGATAATGATAATATTATTATTACTTTATTATTGCTATTCTTATCGATTTTAAAGCATATGTCATGCTGAATTTTTTCTTGTTAAATTAAAGAGAAACAATTTTAAAATTTTAACTAACACGTGCGGGATTCATACGTTTGCCGTTTGCCTTTGGCAGTTGAAATGAAAAGAAATAATTTAGTTATTACTTTAATCAAAAAATAAGTTCGTTGCTATTTTGGTTTTATTGTTTATAAATTGCGAATGTAAATTGCGGAATTTATGTGTTCCGTAGAAAGTAAAGCAATACGATCTCTTCGACACTTTTGCTGTTATAAAAAAAAAGTCATGATTGCCGAGTGGTTGGGTGGTCGGAATTTCGAGTCAAGAGACCCGAGTTCGATCCTCAAGTGGCCGTACCAATGGGTTTTTCTAAAAACCTATGTAAAAATTATATCGTTGGCTTGGACATAAAAACGGCGACTGGCTCTCCGCCTGTCACGTTGTCCCGAAAATATCTTCGGTGGAAGGTGGGTCGAAGGGACTTAAATGTCTAGACTAGACCTCTGTCTACCCCTGTATTGAGAATTGCTGTTATAAAAATAAAAAATAATCTAATTATGGAAATATACAACTTGATGAAATCTGAACTGCTTGCTGGAGTTATATACACCTTACACATAAATTCTACACATGGTTACCAGTTAATCGTCGTCGAGTTAATCGTATGTTAAGATACACTCTTTACTCTTACTTGTGAATCGCACGTAAGTTTTTTTTTAAACAAAATGTTCTCATATTATGATTCAGCATACGTCATTATGAAAATTTCGACTTTCACGAGAAATGTGTATGATAGAAATCTGTAAACAATGTGTAACCGTAAGGAATGAATGATCTGCCTCAAAACCTTAGAGCTGATATATTTAAAAGTTTAAACGGTTCTAATCTGAAAATTAACCCAACTGGTTGTTAAGTATTCTAATTTCAAAATTACTAACTAAGGTCATATCTCACACTATGATTTGGTGAGTTCATACCTATGGCGAAATTCGACAGACAAGGCCCAGAAATTATAAAATCAGACATTACACCAAAATGTAGGTAATGTCGGATTTGGTTTGTTTTCATTGTACAAATTCAAATATATCACATGTCTATTCTCTTACCTAAATAATGTCTTGGAAACTTTAAAGGTATATGTGGTTTATGGAAACCGACAGCGAGTAAAAATGGCATATCCTTATTTGCTTTTAGAAAACTTGCGGCAAAGTTAACAGATTGTAGATCTGGCAAAGATTTATCAGGTTGTTCCTTCACTATTACTGGACATATAAGGTTTCTATGTAAAGTTTTAGTTACATTGTCTTTACAAACGGGAGCATCTTTGTACATTTCTGTTGGCGGATGATAAGGTAAGTGCGTCCAGCTGTATGGGTAATCGTCAGTAAAGTTCGAACTTGCGCCTGGATGAAATATTTTACCCACTGAAATTGTTTTGTAACCATATTCTTTAAATAGTTGCGGCATTGTAGTAAAATTGGATACATCATCCCGCCAGTAACTATAAAAATCATAGAGTCGTATTGCATCAGGCCGGCGTCCCGTTAAAACAGAATTTCTACTTGGAGCACACAAGGCTTGCTGCAATAATAATATCGTGTTAAATCCATGACTATATAAAATGTGTAAAGTAATATAATATAGTATAATATAAAATGTGTAAAGTATAAAAAACAAAACCTGACTAAACGAGTTTTTAAAAGTTAGTCCATTTTCGGCTAATTTCATTATATTGGGTAGATTCACATTTTCATCCTGTAGGTGGCGTAAGTCGTCAACAAAAATCAAAAGTATATTAAAATTAGAATCTTTCGTTTTAATTCCACGTACAAATATTAGTTCGTAACACAAAAGCGACAGCGATAAATAAAGGTAATGCATTTTACTAAGTAAGAGACAGGAGGCAGCAAAATTGGAAATTTGTAGGTTTTATTACGATGTGCACCATTGCACACTGCGAGCGTCAGTCAATATTTTTTAACAGTATTTCTTGGTTTTGACTACAAGGCTTTTGGACAATGGCTCTAATTTTTTTTTATTTTTCCCTATTTCATCTTACTTCCTATTACTGAATGTGGAAATATATATAACAGTGAAAATGCTGTAGGAAGAGATTTTACTTCAATAGTGATATATCATAATAATTCTTATCATTATCAAAGTAAAAGGCTATAAAAATTTACTGCCGAATTTATAGCGCTAACCCATATTATATTGCCACATAGAACGGATCATTAGAAAACAAAATCCGTCGACTTCTGAAATATCGTGCAGATCGACACTCTATTTTGTTGGGGAGCGTTATACACTTGCATGTACGAGGTTTCTAATATTAGTTACTATTTTCTGTTTATATCTACATTAATTTTGGTTTTTGAAAACTATGGGCAAAAATTGAAAAACACTAACTATAAACCAATATCAATGTTTATCATACGAAAAAATCATTTGATTAGATTAAATACATAAAGAAAAATATTTAACAAGGCTGTATGGTCAAAGGCTTTTGTCTTCGTATCATGTCAATTATAACAAAAACTGTTTCGGTGAATATTTATTCTAAAATAAACTTTATTCGTCAATGCGTAGACAATATTTTAGCGCAATAAAATACTACTACAGCTGGTATTGTATTATTTTTGTTTGTTACCTCTATTCTATACCTACAGAAATCGAATCGAACTTTTTGTGTGGGCGTTAGGAATTAGGAATTGTAAAACTAAAAAAACGTTCAGTGCATTGTATATGTACTCCAAACTATTGTAAAGTTTATTTAAACTTGATATTTGCTAAAGTAGTGAGAAATAGTGTTATTATTCGTTGTAGTTAAAATCAGTGTTTTTTTTAACGTGACGTCATTGTTTTCAATTGCCAGAACTACGCAATTACATTGTTTCTCAGAGATGGTTTTAAAATGAAATTTGTTTCTGACGATACGGTAAGTAAATAATATAAACAATTGCTTAATTGATTGATTAAATCAAAGCAGGGAATGTAATTCTAAAATGCAATGAAAATAGTTATAATCTGAACTGAGCAAACTCGGATCGATTTCCTTTGTCCTCGAGTGTCTTTTATTTATATTTACAATAGCAATATAAGGCAAAAACATAGTTGTTTTTAGATAATCGTGTTCATTTACAAGAAGTTTAGTTCATTTAAAAGCAGGGTATTACAATTGATTTTTGTTTTTGCTAATGGATCATTTATAATTTTTCTGTAATATGGTTGTTTTTTGTAATTATGTAATTCGATGTCTTTTTATTTATAAGTGTGTAGAGCATTTATTAGGTATAATATACTGAGATGCTATATATCTCTTTTGTCTCTAAATTAGTGTTGTGATTACATGTTGATTATAATGCATAATTTGTTTATTATTTTCATCTAAGTGCTTCTAAGTACACTACTTTCCGAGAAGCAAAATGATATTTCTATTAATGCATGATTTTTTTCTTGTTTTCATCTAAGTGCTTTTAACTATTTATATTTCTATACACTGTATCTCAAGAAGCATTTTGGATTAAGAGATTTTTAAGTGTTTTATTTTGTGGTGTAGATTGAAAGAATCCTGTTTCCTATTCCAAGGCATATTCAAAATTTCTTCAAAGTTATATTCATGAATATTAACTATAGGGCTTAATGTAACATATGCAGGTACTTAACATACCTCTGTAACATAGTAGGTATGTAAAAAAAATTGCTTTTTTTTATCAAATTATCATTAATATAAAAAAATGTATTAGCCTGAGTTCTAGAAAATTTAGTCCCTTTGATCCCTTTTTTACCAGAGCTTGTTTTTGCATGATGAGACATGTGGAGAGTCTGTTGCCTTCTTGATGTCCAAGCTGGCAATATAAATCTAATAGAAGTTTGGAACGAAGTTATTGGTACAAGCCTACTTCCTGGGGATTGAGCTCAGGCCTCTAGACTTGTATTCCAACAGTACTATTCACAGTACTATCATGACTTAGATTTTTCATAAACTAAGGGTTACAAAGGGACTAAATACCTGATGCTGATATTCTTAAGAAATTTTATGGTTTTCATAGTAAAAAGTTTGTATAAGATGTCCGATAAAAATGACTAAAAAAGGAATAGTAAGTCCTAGATCTTGGTGATTTTTTTCAATGAGGACTGAGTTTCCTGACTATGTAAAAAAAATCATTCATCCAAATCTATGACATTTACTTACTTATGTTAACCAAATTTCTCAACACATTAGAGACTGAACATCACAGGTCCACCTAACTTTAGTTTGGTGTTTATATGATAGTTTTCTATTTGGAAGGCTTTTTCCTTAGTCTTTAAATTTAATTTTGTAATTTGTAGGGCCTGATTCAATATGTCAGCGGAATCACCGCGGCACGTTCGCTCCGGGGGTCCCCTTACGGTTCCATCGCAGCCCCCAAGCGATCGTGGCATCATCGATGCTGTGTCGGGATTTATTAATGACGTCACTCTCTCCTCATCCTCCAACGTAGACCCTAAAGATGTGATACAGTGGGCAAGGTAAGAAAATCGTTTTATTTTATATATGCATGATCCTCATTCGATTAGCAGGCTTGCTTCAAAATAGCCCTATTAACCATTGTACCATTATTTTGCCAGATTCGAAACGGCCGACATTAACGAACCAACGCCTGAAGGTGATAGCGACAAGGACTTGTCGCCTCTATTGCTCATCCTGGGATATGGTTCCGGAGTGCAAGTGTGGTTGATACCACTAACCGGCGATGCCCAGGAGGTTCTATCTTGGAGACAGGGAACAGTGAGGGTGCTCCGTATACTGCCTACTCCGCAGCACGGCGACTGCTTTGCGTCGAAAAGGCCCCTCATAGCTTTGTGCGATTCAGCCAGTCCCGGCCCACCATTTTGTTCACTCAGTTTTATATCAATAAGAGGAGGTGAACAGGTATGTATTGCATTATTTTTTTAATTTAAGCTTACCTTTAGAAATAGCTATGGATGTTTTCTATTATGTTAATAATAGGTTGGGGGTTTCTTCGCATTTTTGAAGAAAATTCACAACAGTTTTTAATATAGTTTCTACTAAAATATGTAGGTACCATTTTGTTCGATAACTTTTTGCCGTCTTGTAGGAAGGGGCATGATCCCATTGCTATAGAAATTTTGGGGCTTCTGATCAAAATACCGCGACAATTGGTTTTGGCAGTCCTCTCGTGATGTTAACCTGACGCTTCCTAAAGAGTCCTGAAGAGACCGAAACAGGTGGAAATCTGAAGGTGCAAAGTCAGGACTATACGGCCGATGCATTAACACTCTCAGCCAAGCTCTCTTAATTTTTGCTGAGTGGCTAAAGATGTGTAAGGTCTAGTTTTATCATGATGAAAAACCACATCCCTTCTTTTGATTAATTCCGGCGGCTTTCTCTCAACGTCTTACTTTAATCTCATCAGTTGTTTGCAAAATACAGTACCGATGATCCTGCCTGGTGCGATAATGCGAAAAGACTTTTTCCCCCAACCTATTATTTGCATAGTAGCTTGAAATATTATATATTTTAGTTATATATGTTTGACTGACATACAATCACATACAATGATAATTACCGAGGACTAAGTGACATTAGTGGGAATAAGTGTGAGCATAGTCGACTTTGGAGCAAAACTATTCCATATTGAAGACATGTAAATAACGATAAGATTCTAATAGATTTGACAAACTAATCGATCTCATTGGGAAACAATTACTTTTAAGTAGTTTTACTACTCTAAATTCCTTTTTCCTTTAGTGTCAGCCCCATAATATACATAGTAAAGTGTAGTTGTTAAAAGAACGCTGTGTTAAAGGAGTTTAATATTTAATAAAACATTGTAACTTGTTTTATTTTTTTATCTCTTTATATTCATATAATTTATATTAGAGCTTTTTTAGCTTATCGCGCATATATATTGATCGTACATCTTAGTTATACTGCGATCATTGTAAGATTCTTATGAAATCCTTATCATTATCAAAACCAAACGTTTCTTTATCGCCTCATACGTATCTAATTTTATTTATTAATCGGAAATATTTCAAATAGAAACACTACTCTGTTAACTAAGTTGCCTACAGTTGTTTGATTTTGTTTAGTCTACTTCTTATCGTTAATTTGTTACGGGACAGAATGCGATTGAATAATAATTTTAATAAAAATATTAAATATATATAAATAATATCTTCACGCACTTCCCAATACAGGGGTAGACAGAGGTCGAGTCTAGACAATTAAGTCCCTTGGACCCACCTTCCACCGAAGATATTTTCGGGACAACGGACAGGTGGTGAGCCCGTCGCCGTCTTTATGTCCAAGCCAACGATATTCGTACATTAGTTTTTGAAAAACCCATTGGTACGAGCCTACCAACTGGGGATCGCACTCGGGTCTATTGACTCGAAATTCCGACCACCCGATCCGATTCCGACCACCACCGATATATTTGACTTTAATATGTATATATTTAATGAATAAAAATATTAACTTCATATTTTACTATCGTCTTTATAGTAATTACATATAAGACAGAACGAACAGAAAAAACTCAACAGAACACTTCTCTTGAGTAATAAGCTTTCCTTACACACCAAACATTTTGAATCTTCTGCTTGGTCCTTAAATACCAGCCTGTATGGTTTCCTTCAGATCTAACTTTTACTGCTTTTTGTGAGTTTGAATGTACGTCCACACGTACATAACTCTCACAAAAGAAACTACTGTCTTCACCTATGTGCTCAGAAACAATGTATTTACAACGACTTTCTTTTTTTTCTTATGATAAAAAACACAAAGATCAACAAAACAAATCGCTGAACTGAAAGATTACGCACGATGTGTGCTCACTTTTAAGACGAACATAACCATGGGTATTAAATATTACGCCTGGATAGATTCTTTTTATTTTTATACATTACTTTGTCTTCACGCAGTTACCCAACACTGGGGTAAGCAGTGGTATAGACAATAAAGTCGATTCGACCCACCTTCCACCGAAAGTTATTTAGGAAAATATGATTGGTGGTAAGCCAATCATGATTCGAGTATTATGTATAATAACTAGCTGGCCCCGCAAACGTTGTTTTGCCATATGAAAAAATAGGGGTTGAGAGAGGGGTAAAAATTTAGGGTTGTGTATATTTAATGCCATATTATAGAAAAATTAACATAAAATTTTGTCCAAAAATAAAAAAAAAATGTTAAGGCTGAACAACTCTTATCACTTAGGGGTATGAAAAATAGAAAGTAGCCGATTCTCAGTCCTACAGAATATGCATATAAAATTTGGTAAAAATCAGTGAAGATGTTTCGGAGGAGTAAGGTAACTAACATTGTGACACGAAAATTTTATATATAAGATACACCAATACTTTAATTTTGCCTGCACAGGGCTAGAGCCATTGCTTTTTATCGAAATAATCTTTTATTAAAAAAAAAAAAAAACTGTTCCTGCAGGTGAAAAGTATAAAATTCAAAAATCCCATCCTCGATGTCCTCGCGAACAAACGCTCCGTGGTCGTGTCGTTTTCGGAACGTTTCGCGGTGTTCGACGCGGCGACTCTTGAGGACAGGCTCGCCATCACTACCTGTTACCCGTGCCCCTGCCCCCTTGGCGGTAGTTCACCGATCAACCCGATCGCTCTCGGCGATCGATGGCTGGCTTACGCCGATAAGAAGTTAAATCCATCGAAAAGGAGCAGTGGAGGCTGTGAAGGTATTTGTTACTTTTATTTGTCGTTAGTTAATTTTATGTTAAACCTTTGATAATTGTGATTGGTAGGTATAATGTGACAAATTAAGATAAAAACTAACAACATCCGTAGTAGATGGATAGACTTTAAGTTTCGAGAGGACGTTGCATTTTTATCGAAGAATTAAAAAAAAAGTGTTTCTAAATACTTTTTATCGAGAGGTTCTCACGCGAACGGGAAAAAAAATTAGATTAGTAAATTAATAGAATTAAAGATGTGTAATGTTTTTTATATAATATCATGGTAATTTATTGTGGTTTTCAGACTATATTATTTTCGTTTCTTTCTTTAACGTAGTACTATTTTTGAGACAGACATAATATCTATTATTACTACAATTTGTTACATTGTTTATTTGTTATTTGCTGTGGCTATGGTCACCGTCGTTAGTGTCTGGAAAATGTTAGCATAATATGGTATTCTTTGTGTTTTATAGGTACTTAAATCCATGATAAAAGATACCAATTATCTAAATTTCATGTTCAAGTAGTTATATGTATAGCTAATCTATACAGATATACAGTGGTCAGGTTGTCTGTCGATCATAAGTTTTGTAAAAAATAAAACATATTCCGAAAAAAAAAAAAAAACTGTTCCGCGAATTTTTACTAATCCACATAGGAGTAACAACAGACAGACGCTTTCAGAAGCTTTGGGATATTTATAGGCCTAATAGAAGACTGTGATGTGATGTGTGTGTGAAGATGTGTGAAGAAGTGTCCGTGTTTATTGACAGCATTATAATATTCTCAGTAACATTTAAGATCAATTAAATGTCCATTTTATTAACCGGTTCGAATTGCTACAGATATAAAATGAAACAAATCTCGAAGGCCATAGCAACTAGTATAAAATTAAATGAACCGCAGGCTACCTAAGAAACATAATTAATTAAATAACAAACAAAACAAAAGTAATCCGGATTTAATTGCAAATTTTTTATTCAGTTCTCCCAGACCAGAACTCTTATATATATGTGATATACATAAGAATTTTAAATTGACTTTTCTTTTTTGAATTTCTTTTTCTTTGATTCAAAACTATGATACTTTTTTTTTGTTTTTACTTGATATCAAGAGATTTGACTGTACAATGTAAAAGGCTCAGCGTAATGGCTATTAATTACATCGACTAATCAATTCTGTTTGTCTTTACTTCAATAATAAATACTAGGTTCTGATGATGCGTTGACCTTAGAACTTTATGCAGCGCATGTTCGCGTATCAATGTTTTATTGCTTCACAATACGTGATACAGTTAATGCATTCACATGTACACATTGTGCATTGTGTTAACATTCAGTTTTGTCTATGTATTGTTTGTTAGTTTGGTCCATTGTTTCCAGCGTGCGACGATAATGAATGTTGTTAAAATTAATTTCGTAGGTAATTAAGAAAACATGTACACGACAGTGCATTTATTAAATAATTGTTTTGAACTAGGCTTTAAAATTAAAACTACTCGGATTGCCTGGGAACAGTACTATTTATATATGGTGCCTGGGTTAAATAGTAACAGGTTTTGGCATCTAAAAATGGCTCTTTTTTTTAAAAGTTGTTTTGTTATTGTTTTGTTTGTACGGGGTTATAAGAGATAAAACTAAAGTCAGTCACACTGTGCTTTGAGGAATAGAGGCTATAGTAAATTTCATTGACTTTTGGGTAGCAGAAACGCTAATGCAAGGAGTATTATAAGCACCATTACTAAACCCTTGCACAGTGTGTATAAGTATGAGCATTCTTTCTTATAATAAATAAGTATCTTCACGCAATTCCCAATACAGGGGTAGACAGAGGCCGAGTCTAGACAATTAAGTCCCTTCGACCCACCTTTCACCGAAGATATTTTCGGGACAACGTGACAGGTGGTGAGCCCGTCGCCGCCTTAATTTATTGTTGTTTTCAGACTATATTCTTTCCGTTTCTTTCTTTAACGTAGTACTATTTTTGAGACAGACATAATATCTATTATTACTACAATTTGTTACATTGTTTATTTGTTATTTGCTGTGGCTATGGTCACCGTCGTTAGTGTCTGGAAAATGTTAGCATAATATGGTATTCTTTGTGTTTTATAGGTACTTAAATCCATGATAAAAGATACCAATTATCTAAATTTCATGTTCAAGTAGTTATATGTATAGCTAATCTATACAGATATACAGTGGTCAGGTTGTCTGTCGATCATAAGTTTTGTAAAAAAGAAAACATATTCCGAAAAAAAAAAAAAAAAAGAAAAATATTGTTTCGCGAATTTTTACTAATCCACATAGGAGTAACAACAGACAGACGCTTTCAGAAGCTTTGGGATATTTATAGGCCTAATAGAAGACTACTTTGCGAAATACTTTTCAGAAGTGTGAAGAAGTGTCCGTGTTTATTGACAGCATTATAATATTCTCAGTAACTCAATTAAATGTCCATTTTATTAACCGGTTCGAATTGCTACAGATATAAAATGAAACAAATCTCGAAGGCCATAGCAACTTGTACAAAATTAAATGAACCGCGGGCTACCTAAGAAACATAATTAATTAAATAACAAACAAAACAAAAGTAATCCGGATTTAATTGCAAATTTTTTATTCAGTTCTCCCAGACAAGAACTCTTATATATATGTGATATAACATAAGAATTTTAAATTGACTTTTCTTTTTTGAATTTCTTTTTCTTTGATTCAAAACTATGATACTTTTTTTGTTTTACTTGATATCAAGAGATTTGACTGTACAATGTAAAAGGCTCAGCGTAATGGCTATTAATTACATCGACTAATCAATTCTGTTTGTCTTTACTTCAATAATAAATACTAGGTTCTGATGATGCGTTGACCTTAGAACTTTATGCAGCGCATGTTCGCGTATCAATGTTTTATTGCTTCACAATACGTGATACAGTTAATGCATTCACATGTACACATTGTGCATTGTGTTAACATTCAGTTTTGTCTACGTATTGTTTGTTAGTTTGGTCCATTGTTTCCAGCGTGCGACGATAATGAATGTTGTTAAAATTAATTTCGTAGGTAATTAAGAAAACATGTACACGACAGTGCATTTATTAAATAATTGTTTTGAACTAGGCTTTAAAATGAAAACTACTCGGATTGCCTGGAAACAGTACTATTTATATATGGTGCCTGGGTTAAATAGTAACAGGTTTTAGCATCTAAAAATGGCTCTTTTCATAAAAGTTGTTTTGTTATTGTTTTGTTTGTACGGGGTTATAAGAGATAAAACTAAAGTCAGTCACACTGTGCTTTGAGGAATAGAGGCTATAGTAAATTTCATTGACTTTTGGGTAGCAGAAACGCTAATGCAAGGAGTATTATAAGCACCATTACTAAACCCTTGCACAGTGTGTATAAGTATGAGCATTCTTTCTTATAATAAATAAGTATCTTCACGCAATTCCCAATACAGGGGTAGACAGAGGTCTTGTCTCCCAGACAAGAACTCTTATATATATATGATATACATAAGAATTTTAAATTGACTTTTCTTTTTTGAATTTCTTTCTTTAATTCAAAACTATGATACTTTTTTTGTTTTACTTGATATCAAGAGATTTGACTATACAATGTAAAAGGCTCAGCGTAACGGCTATTAATTACATCGACTAATCAAATTCTCTTTGTCTTTACTTCAATAATAAATACTAGGTTCTGATGATGCGTTGACCTTAGAACTTTATGCAGCGCATGTTCGCGTATCAATGTTTTATTGCTTCACAATACGTGATACAGTTAATGCATTCACATGTACACATTGTGCATTGTGTTAACATTCAGTTTTGTCTACGTATTGTTTGTTAGTTTGGTCCATTGTTTCCAGCGTGCGACGATAATGAATGTTGTTAAAATTAATTTCGTAGGTAATTAAGAAAACATGTACACGACAGTGCATTTATTAAATAATTGTTTTGAACTAGGCTTTAAAATGAAAACTACTCGGATTGCCTGGAAACAGTACTATTTATATATGGTGCCTGGGTTAAATAGTAACAGGTTTTAGCATCTAAAAATGGCTCTTTTCATAAAAGTTGTTTTGTTATTGTTTTGTTTGTACGGGGTTATAAGAGATAAAACTAAAGTCAGTCACACTGTGCTTTGAGGAATAGAGGCTATAGTAAATTTCATTGACTTTTGGGTAGCAGAAACGCTAATGCAAGGAGTATTATAAGCACCATTACTAAACCCTTGCACAGTGTGAATAAGTATGAGCATTCTTTCTTATAATAAATAAGTATCTTCACGCAATTCCAAATACAGGGGTAGACAGAGGTCTTGTCTAGACAATTAAGTCCCTTTACCTTCCATTGAAGATATTTTCGGGACAAGGTGACAGGCGGTGTTCAAGCCAACGATATAATTCGTACATAAATTTTTGAAAAACCGATTGGTACGAGCCTGCCACCTGGGGATTGAACTCGGGTTTCTTGACTTGAAATTCCGACCACCCAACCACTCGGCAATCGTGACCTTCTTAAGCATGGATAATATTATTGTCGCATTATTGGGTGGAATTTTAGAGAAAAAGTCTAACAGTCCTAAGTCTAACCCTCCTGAGTCCGTCATCCTGAGGCCATGGGGCTCAGTAGGGCACATGCTCGACCGAGCACCAGTTAAAACGTCACTCCGCGGAGGATTTGGACTTTTTTCTGGTCGCACGCTAATTAAGACGATTTTTAGGAATGTTTACGTCCGGAGCTAGAGCTCTAGAGAGAGATAGAGATATAGTGACACATAGTCATAAGTATTTCTAAAGGGCATTTAATACAAAAAATGAATTCTTTAACAACATGGATTGGAGAGGTATAATACGAATTATAAACGACTTTGTACTGACTGTCAGTGCTCGTGCGAGCAGTTTCCTGAGTCCGAAATTTCTTCTTTCATTGTTTTGTTTCTATTATTTATTATTTAACATGAATAACTATTTATAAACTCAAAATACATTATAAAGTTACGAATTAGTACAGCGATAGCCAAATTATGTGGCGCAAAATTAAAATGACCGACTAACAAGCAACCGAAAGATCAAACCTCGTATTAGGAGAATGCGAGGAAGAAGCAAAGGTCAGCGTTCCATTTCTCGGAGCATGTGCGTTGGATTAATTAGTGCTTGGGCAAGCGCTATAGGGATTTAAGTCTGAAGAAATATTATTCGCAGGCGAAGGTGTGACAAGTTACACGGCAACGGTCCTCCACGCGGCGAAGTCCCTCAGCAAAGGTCTCCGGGGGCTCGGGGAGAGCGTCGCGCAAAGCCTGTCGGGCGGGCGGAGCACCTCGCAGTCCCCGTCGCCGCCGCACGCGGACGCGCAGCAGCCCGGGGTCGTCACGGTGCTGGACATAGAGGTGGGTGGGGTGGACAGCGGCCAAAGAAGATATCGCTCGATATATTCCTACTTGGTGTTGACTTTATATAGCTAATTCCGTGACAAATTGCTAATAAATCGACACGCTCGGCAGACATTTTGTACCTAAAGTCTTCAAAACTTAAACAAAAGTGGACTTCAGACAAATGCCGATAAAAAAAAAAAACAAGACGTTATGACATCCTGTTTCGCAATTTGCACCCTAATCCTTTAGGCTATAGTCACTTCTAAAACGTATTTTTTATGAGAGTTTGAGAGCTATTAAGACTGATGTTTTCAGGGCAACGACGAAGAAGACGACCAAGAAGGCGAGGAACCGTGCGACCCTATAGTGGCTCATTTCATAGCGCACTCGGAAGCGATCATAGCCGTCAAGTTCGATCCCAGCGGCATGCTGCTCGTGACGGCGGACAGGCGTGGTCACGACTTCCACGTGTTCCGTATTAATCCGCACCCGTTCGGGCCGACCCTTGCCTCCGTCCACCATCTCTACATTTTGCACCGGGGCGACACTACCGCTAAAGTGCAGGTGTGTATTAAAAGTTTAAATATATTTATGTTGTGTTCAAAATGGTATGAAACAATAAGAAATAAGTCACGATAGCCGAGTGGTTGGGTGGTCGGAATTTCGAGTCAAGAGACCCGAGTTCGATCCCCATCATTGGTAGTACCAATGAGTTTTTCAAAAACTTATGTACGAAATACATCGTTGGCTTGGTTGGACATTAAGACGGCGACGGGCTCACCACCTGTCACGTTGTCCCGAAGATATCTTCGGTGGAAGGTGGGTCAAAGGGACTTAATTATCTAGACTAGACCTCTGTCTACCCCTGTATTGGGAATTGCGTGAAGATATTTATTATTTATTAGCAATAAGAAAATGCAGCACTTCGTACACAATTGAAAGCCTTCCAATGAAATTTTTTAGCGTGCATAATTTTACTACTTCCTGACGAAATCCAAACTGCGATGATTTTTTATTTAAATAGTTATAAACCTTCGGCACTGCTTTGATATGGGTGTTGTTTCTTTAGTCAACAGTCCATTTATTTTACGTCAAATTAGTACGAGACTTAGTACGTAGAAAATTTAACATAATAACTATGTTTGTTTGCAGGATATAGCGATATCGGCTGATTCCCGCTGGGCGGCGATCTCAACACTGCGCGGCACGACGCACGTGTTCCCGATCAGCCCGTACGGCGGCGCGTGCGGCGTCCGCACGCACACACAGCCGCGCGTCGTCAACCGCTTGTCCCGCTTCCAGCGCTCCGCCGGCCTGCCCATACACTCCGGCGCGGCCGCACACAGCCCCGTACGTACACACACGCACGCACACAGCCGCGCGTCGTCAACCGCTTGTCCCGCTTCCAGCGCTCCGCCGGCCTGCCCATACACTCCGGCGCGGCCGCACACAGCCCCGTACGTACACACACGCACGCACACACAGCCGCGCGTCGTCAACCGCTTGTCCCGCTTCCAGCGCTCCGCCGGCCTGCCCATACACTCCGGCGCGGCCGCACACAGCCCCGTACGTACACACACGCACGCACACACAGCCGCGCGTCGTCAACCGCTTGTCCGCTTCCAGCGCTCCGCCGGCCTGCCCATACACTCCGGCGCGGCCGCACAGCCCGTACGTACACACACGCACACACAGCCGCGCGTCGTCAACCGCTTGTCCCGCTTCCAGCGCTCCGCCGGCCTGCCCATACACTCCAGCGCGGCCGCACACAGCCCGTACGTACACACACGCACACACACAGCCGCGCGTCGTCAACCCTTGTCCCGCTTCCAGCGCTCCGCCGGCCTGCCCATACACTCCGGCGCGGCCGCACAGCCCGTACGTACACACACGCACGCACACAGCCGCGCGTCGTCAACCGCTTGTCCCGCTTCCAGCGCTCCGCCAGCCTGCCCATACACTCCAGCGCGGCCGCACAGCCCGTACGTACACACACGCACACACAGCCGCGCGCGTCGTCAACCGCTTGTCCCGCTTCCAGCGCTCCGCCAGCCTGCCCATACACTCCGGCGCGGCCGCACACAGCCCGTACGTACACACGCACGCACACAGCCGCGCGTCGTCAACCCTTGTCCCGCTTCCAGCGCTCCGCCGGCCTGCCCATACACTCCAGCGCGGCCGCACACAGCCCCGTACGTACACACACGCACGCACACACAGCCGCGCGTCGTCAACCGCTTGTCCCGCTTCCAGCGCTCCGCCGGCCTGCCCATACACTCCGGCGCGGCCGCACACAGCCCGTACGTACACACACGCACACACAGCCGCGCGTCGTCAGCCGCTTGTCCCGCTTCCAGCGCTCCGCCGGCCTGCCCATACACTCCGGCGCGGCCGCACACAGCCCGTACGTACACACGCACGCACACACAGCCGCGCGTCGTCAACCGCTTGTCCCGCTTCCAGCGCTCCGCCGGCCTGCCCATACACTCCGGCGCGGCCGCACACAGCCCCGTACGTACACACACGCACGCACACACAGCCGCGCGTCGTCAACCGCTTGTCCCGCTTCCAGCGCTCCGCCGGCCTGCCCATACACTCCGGCGCGGCCGCACACAGCCCCGTACGTACACACACGCACACACAGCCGCGCGTCGTCAACCGCTTGTCCCGCTTCCAGCGCTCCGCCGGCCTGCCCATACACTCCGGCGCGGCCGCACACAGCCCCGTACGTACACACACGCACGCACACACAGCCGCGCGTCGTCAACCGCTTGTCCCGCTTCCAGCGCTCCGCCGGCCTGCCCATACACTCCGGCGCGGCCGCACACAGCCCCGTACGTACACACACGCACGCACACACAGCCGCGCGTCGTCAACCGCTTGTCCCGCTTCCAGCGCTCCGCCGGCCTGCCCATACACTCCGGCGCGGCCGCACACAGCCCGTACGTACACACGCACGCACACACAGCCGCGCGTCGTCAACCGCTTGTCCCGCTTCCAGCGCTCCGCCGGCCTGCCCATACACTCCGGCGCGGCCGCACACAGCCCCGTACGTACACACACGCACGCACACACATTCACAGATGCATTCGACCGATTCGATCGATTCTACTAATACATGCATTATATTATATTTTTTTAATTTTTTTTTATATTTATAAACTAAAGAACGAAAAGTCACGATAGCCGAGTGGTTGGGTGGTCGGAATTTCGAGTCAAGTGATCCGAGTTCGATCCCCAGGTGGCAGTATCAATGAGTTTTTTCAAAAACTTATGTACGAATTGTATCGTTGGCTTGGACATAAAAGGCGGCGAAGGGCTCACCACCTGTCACGTTGTCCCGAAAATATCTTTGGTGGAAGGTGGGTCAAAGGGATTTAATTGTCTAGACTAGACCTCTGTCTACCCCTGTATTGGGAATTGCGTGAAGATATGTATATTTATTTATTTTATTTATATTTATAAACAGTTTTGAATACGTTCGTAGGTGTGCGAGGCGGGCTGGGCGGCGCCGGCGGGCGGGCAGGGCGCGTGGTTCCCCAACCCGCGGCTGCCGCCCTTCCCCGCGCCCAGCGTCACGCAGCCGCTGGCGCAGCTGCGCCCCACCACCAACCTGCCCACGCACACCATCACCCGCAACAGCTCCGGTCAGTGGTATTGCATTAACTGGCAAATTGTTGCGATATTTATTCAACCTAGATCAGAGGCTGCTGAGAACTGTACGTTAAATAGAAGAATTTATTACACTAATCTTACGCCTACCTTCAGAGCGGCCAGTGAACTTAGTTTATCGCTTAGATACAAGTAGAACAAAGCTTTACCTGTATAAATGTATGTATAATATAGAGCAGCAAACTTGCAAGTTAAAGATAATTCATTAACAGTGGTTGTAAAATAGACAGTTGTAATATATGTATTTTGATTCAAAGACTTGTCATACGTATTATCTAACACGCTTGGTGTGTTTGTATCCATGTAACGGAATATTTGAACGTAATTTCCACACACATTAGAATCTCAAATGTAATTGAAACTTCGCATACTTATCAAGGACCGATGATAATGTCAATGATGAATAATTTGACAATTATTTCGTAATAATAAAAAAAATATTACTAAAAAAAACACGCTTTTGTTGCCAACTGAAGTGAAAAGAAAAAAAAGTTAAAAAAACTAACCAACTAAGAGGTAGTTAATAATTTTTAGAGTGATTAGGAATATTAAAAAAATATCTATATAGAGCGTGGGGTGCTCATTAACATTGTTATAAATATGTTACTGGCGGATATTAGTAAAAGTAAATTCCATTATATGAGCGGAAATAGCCTATGTGTACAAAAAAAATTAGTGTGCGATTCACACACAATAGATGTGAAACTTTAGTAAATCGACAAAAGAATGAGATGAATGCATAACAAGGGAAGGATAATTACAAAGTTTATTATAAAATAGTATGTTCTGTCTCATTCTTTGCCGGCTTCTTCCTACACATTTTTGTATTTGTGTCTCTTACCTGTCATTTCTTCCGTTGCATCCGGTTTGAAATCACAACAGTGTTTTTTTCTTGATCAAACTATTTTTCATTTTCTTTTGAAAAATAATTTTCAACCTTTTAGTTTGGCTAGTTACAGAAGTCTGTTATATATAATAATAGTTTAAAGACTAAAAGTCTGTTTAGTTTATAAATTATTATTTTTAAATCTACCGTTGCCGACTACGTTTGTTAGACTACGTTTGATAGATGTTGGTATTTGTGGTATATAAGATGTCAAATCGCATCAGCTGTTGTTGTTGCATGAATGGGCCGGCTCGACCGGGGAAGTACCACGACCTCACAGAATACCGGCGTGAAGTAGAAGTCTAACAAACTTCTGCGTTTAAAATAAAACGATTTTCGGATTTTATCGATAAAATCCGAAAATCGTTTTATTATAAATGTGTAGTATTCGCGTAAATACATGAAATTATTATAAACTTATGGGTTTCGTCTGGTGAGTGCAGGTAACCGGAGGCCAACACACACCCCTCCCCGAATCCTGGGGGTGGGCACTCTAAGGGAGGCAACGCATCTTCTATGCCTCTGGTATTCCGGGTGTTCACGGGCGGCGGTAATCGCTTACCATCACGTGAGCCACCTGCTCGTTTGCCTCCCTTTTCTATAAAAAAAATCTTGTCTATGTGTGTTGGAGCGGTTTTCAACCCGAATGAAATAAATAAATTAGAGTAACGAACACATTCGCGGCCGAATGCAGCTGGGGAGCAGGTGGCGACGGGGATGGTGACGGGGATGGTGACTGTTGCAGGGCGGCAGCGGCTGTCCTCGCTGTCGGAGGACGGCGGCGGCGCGCCGCTGCTGGCGCGCGCGTGCTTCGCGCCATGCGCGGCGCCCGGCGCCTCCGTCTCGCTCTACCTCATGGCGGCCAGCGGCTCGCTGCTGCACCTGCTGCTGCACCCGCGCGCCGCGAGAGGTCGGTGCCCGGCTGCGAGTGACAGAGACGGCTGTGCGACTGTCTGTGTGTATAGCTCTGTGAAAAAAGTGCGTGAGAGAGATGGCTTAATGGCTGAGTGTATAGCTCTTTGAAAAAAGTGTGTGAGAGAGATGGCAGTATGCCTGAGTGTGTATAAAGCTTTATGAAAAAAGTGCGTGAGAGAGATGGCGGTAAGTCTGTGTGTATATAGCTCTATGAAAAAAGTGCGTGAAAGAGATGGCAGTATGCCTGAGTGTGTATACAACTTTATGAAAAAGTGCGTGAGAGAGATGGCAGTATGCCTGAGTGTGTATAGCTCTGTGAAAAAAATGCGTGAGAGAGATGGCAGTATGCCTGAGTGTGTATACAACTTTATGAAAAAGTGCGTGAGAGAGATGGCAGTATGCCTGAGTGTGTATAGCTCTGTGAAAAAAGTGCGTGAGAGAGATGGCAGTATGCCTGAGTGTGTATAGCTCTGTGAAAAAAGTGCGTGAGAGAGATGGCAGTATGCCTGAGTGTGTATAGCTCTGTGAAAAAAGTGCGTGAGAGAGATGGCAGTATGCCTGAGTGTGTATAGCTCTTTGAAAAAGTGTGTGAGAGAGATGGCAGTATGCCTGAGTGTGTATAAAGCTTTATGAAAAAGTGCGTGAGAGAGATGGCAGTATGCCTGAGTGTGTATATAGCTCTGAAAAAAGTGCGTGAAAGAGATGGCAGTATGCCTGAGTGTGTATATAGCTCTGTGAAAAAGTGCGTGAGAAAGATGGCAGTATGGCTGAGTGTGTATATAGCTCTTTGAAAAAGTGTGTGAGAGAGATGGCAGTATGGCTGAGTGTGTATACAGCTTTATGAAAAAGTGCGTGAAAGAGATGGCAGTATGCCTGAGTGTGTATAAAGCTTTATGAAAAAGTGCGTGTGAGAGATGACAGTATGCCTGAGTGTGTATACAGCTTTATGAAAAAGTGCGTGAGATGGCAGTATGGCTGAGTGTGTATAGCTCTGTGAAAAAAATGCGTGAGAGAGATGGCAGTATGCCTGAGTGTGTATACAGCTTTATGAAAAAAGTGCGTGAAAGAGATGGCAGTATGGCTGAGTGTGTATATAGCTCTGAAAAAAGTGCGTGAGAGAGATGACGGTAAGTTTGTGTGAGTATATAGCTCTATAAAAAAAGTGCGTGAGATGGCAGTATGGCTGAGTGTGTATATAGCTCTGTGAAAAAAGTGCGTGTGAGAGATGACAGTATGCCTGAGTGTGTATATAGCTCTTTGAAAAAAGTGTGTGAGAGAGATGGCAGTATGCCTGAGTGTGTATACAGCTTTATGAAAAAAGTGCATGAGAAAGATGGCAGTATGGCTGAGTGTGTATAGCTCTGTGAAAAAGTGCGTGAGAGAGATGGCTTAATGGCTGAGTGTATAGCTCTTTGAAAAAAGTGTGTGAGAGAGATGGCAGTATGCCTGAGTGTGTATAAAGCTTTATGAAAAAAGTGCGTGAGAGAGATGACAGTATGCCTGAGTGTGTATACAGCTTTATGAAAAAAGTGCGTGAGAAAGATGGCAGTATGGCTGAGTGTGTATATAGCTCTTTGAAAAAGTGTGTGAGAGATGGCAGTATGCCTGAGTGTGTATATAGCTCTATGAAAAAAGTGCGTGAAAGAGATGGCAGTATGCCTGAGTGTGTATACAACTTTATGAAAAAAGTGCGTGAGAAAGATGGCAGTATGGCTGAGTGTGTATACAGCTTTATGAAAAAAGTGCGTGAGATGGCAGTATGGCTGAGTGTATATAGCTCTTTGAAAAAGTGTGTGAGAGATGGCAGTATGCCTGAGTGTGTATACAGCTTTATGAAAAAAGTGCGTGAAAGAGATGGCAGTATGGCTGAGTGTGTATATAGCTCTGAAAAAAGTGCGTGAAAGAGATGGCAGTATGGCTGAGTGTGTATATAGCTCTATGAAAAAAGTGCGTGAGATGGCAGTATGGCTGAGTGTATAGCTCTTTGAAAAAGTGTGTGAGAGAGATGGCGGTATGCCTGAGTGTGTATATAGCTCTGTGAAAAAGTGCGTGTGAGAGAGATGGCGGTAAGTCTGTGTGAGTATATAGCTCTTTGAAAAAAGTGTGTGAGAGAGATGGCAGTATGCCTGAGTGTGTATACAGCTTTATGAAAAAAGTGCATGAGAAAGATGGCAGTATGGCTGAGTGTGTATACAGCTTTATGAAAAAAGTGCGTGAGAAAGATGACGGTAAGTCTGTGTGAGTATATAGCTCTATGAAAAAAGTGCGGGAAAGAGATGGCAGTATGCCTGAGTGTGTATACAACTTTATGAAAAAAGTGCGTGAGATGGCAGTATGCCTGAGTGTGTATACAACTTTATGAAAAAAGTGCGTGAGAAAGATGGCAGTATGGCTGAGTGTGTATAGCTCTGTGAAAAAAATGCGTGAGAGAGATGGCAGTATGCCTGAGTGTGTATACAGCTTTATGAAAAAAGTGCGTGAGAAAGATGGCAGTATGGCTGAGTGTGTATACAGCTCTGTGAAAAAAGTGCGTGAGAAAGATGGCAGTATGGCTGAGTGTGTATATAGCTCTTTGAAAAAGTGTGTGAGAGAGATGGCAGTATGCCTGAGTGTGTATACAGCTTTATGAAAAAAGTGCGTGAGAGAGATGGCAGTATGCCTGAGTGTGTATACAGCTTTATGAAAAAAGTGCGTGAGAAAGATGGCAGTATGCCTGAGTGTGTATATAGCTCTGTGAAAAAGTGCGTGAGAAAGATGGCAGTATGGCTGAGTGTGTATACAGCTTTATGAAAAAAGTGCGTGAGAAAGATGGCAGTATGCCTGAGTGTGTATACAGCTTTATGAAAAAAGTGCGTGAGAAAGATGGCAGTATGGCTGAGTGTGTATATAGCTCTGTGAAAAAGTGCGTGAGAAAGATGGCAGTATGGCTGAGTGTGTATATAGCTCTGTGAAAAAGTGCGTGAGAAAGATGGCAGTATGCCTGAGTGTGTATACAGCTTTATGAAAAAGTGCGTGAGAGAGATGGCAGTATGCCTGAGTGTGTATACAGCTTTATGAAAAAGTGCGTGAGAGAGATGGCAGTATGCCTGAGTGTGTATACAGCTTTATGAAAAAGTGCGTGAGAGAGATGGCAGTATGGCTGAGTGTGTATACAGCTTTATGAAAAAGTGCGTGAGAGAGATGGCAGTATGGCTGAGTGTGTATACAGCTTTATGAAAAAGTGCGTGAGAGAGATGGCAGTATGCCTGAGTGTGTATACAGCTTTATGAAAAAGTGCGTGAGAGAGATGGCAGTATGGCTGAGTGTGTATACAGCTTTATGAAAAAGTGCGTGAGAGAGATGGCAGTATGGCTGAGTGTGTATACAGCTTTATGAAAAAGTGCGTGAGAGAGATGGCAGTATGGCTGAGTGTGTATACAGCTTTATGAAAAAGTGCGTGAGAGAGATGGCAGTATGCCTGAGTGTGTATACAGCTTTATGAAAAAGTGCGTGAGAGAGATGGCAGTATGGCTGAGTGTGTATACAGCTTTATGAAAAAGTGCGTGAGAGAGATGGCAGTATGCCTGAGTGTGTATACAGCTTTATGAAAAAGTGCGTGAGAGAGATGGCAGTATGGCTGAGTGTGTATATAGCTCTGAAAAAGTGCGTGAGAGAGATGGCAGTATGCCTGAGTGTGTATACAGCTTTATGAAAAAGTGCGTGAGAGAGATGGCAGTATGCCTGAGTGTGTATATAGCTCTGTGAAAAGTGCGTGAGAGAGATGGCAGTATGCCTGAGTGTGTATACAGCTTTATGAAAAAGTGCGTGAGAGAGATGGCAGTATGCCTGAGTGTGTATATAGCTCTGAAAAAGTGCGTGAGAGAGATGGCAGTATGCCTGAGTGTGTATATAGCTCTGTGAAAAGTGCGTGAGAGAGATGGCAGTATGCCTGAGTGTGTATACAGCTTTATGAAAAAGTGCGTGAGAGAGATGGCAGTATGCCTGAGTGTGTATACAGCTTTATGAAAAAGTGCGTGAGAGAGATGACGGTAAGTCTGTGTGAGTATACTGTATAACTTAGCTACAGGAACGCTCTTTCATTTTCTGCCTACTTTTTTGTAAATTCCACTGGACATTTGTCATTTTCAGTTACAGAACAGTGCCAAATATTACTTTTTTAATATCTTCACACTATATCCCATACTGTAAACAGATTATTAAACAGAGGTGACAATGTAGTGCATTCGAGCCAGTCCACCGAAGCGTATTCGCGACAGCGTGTCAGGCGGCGAGCCCGTCGCAGAGTTTAATTTGAGAAGTGTCCGTTGCGCAGGCGTGCCGAAGGAGAAGCTGTGCGACGAGTCGCCGGTGGAACTGGAGGTGGAGCCGCTGGCGCAGTGGCCGCTGCGGCGCCCGCCCGCCGCCGCCGACCTGCTGGCGCCGCTGCCGCCCTCCAACCCGCTGCTGCAGCCGCTCGCCTGCCGCGTACGTGCATCTGACCTAACCAATCGTGCATCTGACCTAACCAATCGTGCATCTGACCTAACCAATCGCGCATCTGACCTAACCAATCGCGCATCTGACCTAACCAATCGCGCATCTGACCTAACCAATCGCGCATCTGACCTAACCAATCGTGCATCTGACCTAACCAATCGTGCATCTGACCTAACCAATCGCGCATCTGACCTAACCAATCGCGCATCTGACCTAACCAATCGTGCATCTGACCTAACCAATCGTGCATCTGACCTAACCAATCGCGCATCTGACCTAACCAATCGTGCATCTGACCTAACCAATCGTGCATCTGACCTAACCAATCGCGCATCTGAACTAAACCAATCGCGCATCTGACCTAACCAATCGTGCATCTGACCTAACCAATCGTGCATTTGACCTAACCGGTCGTGCATCTAATATAAATAAAATAAATATCTTCACGCAATTCCCAATACTGGTGTAGACAGAGGTCCAGTCTAGACAATTAAGTCCCTTTGACCCACCTTCCTCCGAAGATATTTTCGGGACAACGTGACAGGTGGTGAGCCCGTCGCCGACTATGCCCGAGCCAAAGATGTAATTCGTACGTAAGCTTTTGAAAAACCCATTGGTACGAGCCTGCCATCTGGGGATCGAACTCGGGGCTCTTGACTCGAAATTCCGATCACCCAACCACTCCGCTATCGTGACTAAATTAAACAAATAATTAAATACGGCTAAACTCACGTTATAATAATCGGTGTAGGTACCGCCTAGTTTCGGACCTGTCGGAGGTCCTTCATCAGGGTGAGTGGAATGAGCGCGAAGTTATATATAGTCGGTAACTATACCGATTATTATAACGTGAGTTTAGCCATTTTTAATTATTTAATGAATCATAATCTAATGGAGAAGAAAACGACGAAAGATTTTTAAGATAGATATATTTTTTTCTAGAAATAGCCAGGGAGCGTTAACCTATTTGCCACGAGTTACTGTCATTAAATAAATATAATTTATGTTATAATAACCTTTCCTATTGAGTTTTTCTTTAATAAATTTCTTAAACCTGTTAATATTTGTTATACTTTAACTTTCGTGAGACATTATTAAACAAATAATTAAATACGGCTAAACTCACGTTATAATAATCGGTGTAGGTACCGCCTAGTTTCGGACCTGTCGGAGGTCCTTCATCAGGGTGAGTGGAATGAGCGCGAAGTTATATATAGTCGGTAACTATACCGATTATTATAACGTGAGTTTAGCCATTTTTAATTATTTAATGAATCATAATCTAATGGAGAAGAAAACGACGAAAGATTAAAAACGACGAAAGATTTTAAGATAGATATATTTTTTCTAGAAATAGCCAGGGAGCGTTAACCTATTTGCCACGAGTTACTGTCATTAAATAAATATAATAATAATGTGAAAAAGTCACCGGGTGATCTGAATTCGAGACGAGAGACCTGAGTTCGATTTCTAGGTGGAAGGCTCGTACCAATGGGTTTTTTCAAAAATCTATGATTTGATTCATACCGTTGGCTTGGACATAAAGACGGCGACAGGCTCACCACATGTCACGTTGTCCCAAAAATATCTTCGGTGGAAGGTAGGTCGAAGAGACCTAATTGTCTAGAGTAGACCTCTGTCGACCCCTGTGTTGGCAATTGCGTGAAGATATTTATTAATTTATTTAAATATATAAAGATATTTCTAATAATAATAATATAGAAACAATAAAGACTAAAAAAAAAAAAAACTCCTTGTGGCTACACTTTTGCTTCGTACGATCCGGCTCGAAGGACCTGTATGCGAAATATTGTATTTTAATTTAAGTTAAAACTTCAGTTAAAGCACGTATATGTTTGATTTCTATTATCTTGAAATATCTTTGGCTACCGCCTGATGGCGTTGTTAGGTTATCCGATATTAAATTCAGAAGACCGGTGACTTGCAGCTGCTTCTACGGTGTAAGTGTGAGATACTGCGAATACCGAACCTAAGCGTGGCTATTATTCTAAATCTATTTCAGAAGGGTGCTGCAGTGAAATTAATTAAACTGGCCGCTATGTATTATCGGTGTGAAATATGTAAATATAATAATAATGTGAAAAAGTCACCGGGTGATCTGAATTCGAGACGAGAGACCTGAGTTCGATTTCTAGGTGGAAGGCTCGTACCAATGGGTTTTTTCAAAAATCTATGATTTGATTCATACCGTTGGCTTGGACATAAAGACGGTGACAGGCTCACCACATGTCACGTTGTCCCAAAAATATCTTCGGTGGAAGGTAGGTCGAAGAGACCTAATTGTCTAAAGTCGACCCCTGTGTTGGCAATTGCGTGAAGATATTTATTAATTTATTTAAATATTTTAACTGTATAATATTCGGGCATATTTTTGTACTTGTTATTGAAAATCAATGAAAAAAATTTATTTGTTTACACACAACTGAAGTATGGAGCTATTTAAATAGAATATTTGAACAAGTTACCATTTCCTTTGTCCATATCAACCACTGGCAGAGAAAGTATAGAAGATAATATAGAAACAATAAAGACTAAAAAAAAATAAACAGAGGACAACATTTTCCTATACTGCACAGTAGTCCCAAAGAGGAGAGATATATCTAAAATAGCATTATAAACAGAAAATACAGTGTCAGGCAGACAGATAAATAATAGAAATATATTCATACACACATATAAACAAAATAGATATTTAACATGTTATAGAACTCTTCATGTTTCTTAAAAATTTATAGTGAGAGAATCTCTAATGTTAGGCGTTAACTAGAAATTAAATTATGACTTCAGAATAATTTTTATGGCTTGAAGTTTATGACAACAACGCTTTCAATTGGCCAGTATCAAAGTGAATTTTAAATAATGTTCTGTTGTTCTTGTATATATTGTTTAAGTAAATCAATCGCAGAATATAGATCTGCGTTTGATGCACTTAATAAATAATCAATTGGTGATACACAACGCTTGCAGTGCGTTTTCACTGTCAGACATCGTAAATCGAAATAAAACAAATTTCAAAATTGCCATCACCAGTTTTGTAAGAATGTATGTGGTTTTAATATCACAATCATCAATATTTTCATTGATCTAATATTATATATTACTCCTGAAAACTTTATCACACACAGTGCGCGTCAGAACGGCGCCAACATATCAAAATACCCACATCTTGTATTTATTTTAACTCTTAAGTTTTAAATATATAAAAAAAATATAATATATATATCTTCACGCAATTCCCAATACAGGGGTAGACAGAGGTCGAGTCTAGACAATTCCTTCGACCCACCTTTCACCGAATATTTTCGGGACGTTTAAGAAGTTTTAAATGTAGCGTAATTTCCTGATGCACATACGTACTTTATAGAAATAATAAAATAACTCGATCAATAACTATGTAGGTTCGTTGGAGCACTCGCCTCAGATGGTTTCCGACGCAAGTCACTGTTGGCGGAGGGCGGGCGGGCGGCGTCCGTGTGCGACGTGCAGCTGCGAGAGGACTTGGCCGAGGCAATGAAGGAGGAGCATGGTGAGTTGGTGTTATGATCCTTTTATTATTATATACATACGAAACTTTACATTTATAATTTTGCATGTTGGTTATGTGTTAAAAGTTCATATTTAACAGCCTCAGTAATGAACTAATATCTTAAACTGTGTTCGTAACTGTTAGGTGTTTTTTATGAGATATTACGAATTTTTAAACACGTTTTGTTTAAATATTTTAACTGTATAATATTCGGGCATATTTTTGTACTTGTTATTGAAAATCAATGAAAAAATTTATTTGTTTACACACAACTGAAGTATGGAGCTATTTAAATAGAATATTTGAACAAGTTACCATTTCCTTTGTCCATATCAACCACTGGCAGAGAAAGTATAGAAGATAATATAGAAACAATAAAGACTAAAAAAAAAAAAATATACAGAGGGACAAGATTTTTCCTATACTGCACAGTAGTCCCAAAGAGGAGAGATACATCTAAAATAGCAATATAAACAGAAAATACAGTGTAAGGCAGACAGATAAATAATAGAAATATATTCATACACACATATAAACAAAATAGATATTTAACATGTTATAGAACTCTTCATGTTTCTTAAAAAATTTATAGTGAGAGAATCTCTAATGTTAGGCGTTAACTAGAAATTAGAATTATGAGTTCAGAATAATTTTTTATGGCTTGAAGTTTATGACAACAGCGCTTTCAATTGGCCAGTATCAAAGTGAATTTTAAATAATGTTCTGTTGTTCTTGTATATATTGTTTAAGTAAATCAATCGCAGAATATAGATCTGCGTTTGATGCACTTAATAAATAATCAATTGGTGATACACAACGCTTGCAGTGCGTTTTCACTGTCAGACATCGTAAATCGAAATAAAACAAATTTCAAAATTACCATCACCAGTATTGTAAGAATGTATGTGGTTTTAATATCACAATCATCAATATTTTCATTGATCTAATATTATATATTACTCCTGAAAACTTTATCACACACAGTGCGCGTCAGAACGGCGCCAACATATCAAAATACCCACATCTTGTATTTATTTTAACTCTTAAGTTTTAAATATATAAAAAAAATATAATATATATATCTTCACGCAATTCCCAATACAGGGGTAGACAGAGGTCGAGTCTAGACAATTCCCTTCGACCCACCTTTCACCGAAGATATTTTTCGGGACGTTTAAGAAGTTTTAAATGTAGCGTAATTTCCTGATGCACATGCGTACTTTATAGAAATAATAAAATAACTCGATCAATAACTATGTAGGTTCGTTGGAGCACTCGCCCTCAGATAGTTTCCGACGCAAGTCACTGTTGGCGGAGGGCGGGCGGGCGGCGTCCGTGTGCGACGTGCAGCTGCGAGAGGACTTGGCCGAGGCAATGAAGGAGGAGCATGGTGAGTTGGTGTTATGATCGCTTTTATTATTATATACATACGAAACTTTACATTTATAATTTTGCATGTTGGTTATGTGTGTTAAAAGTTCATATTTAACAGCCTCAGTAATGAACTAATATCTTAAACTGTGTTCGTAACTGTTAGGTGTTTTTTATGAGATATTACGAATTTTAAACACGTTTTGTTTAAATATTTTAACTGTATAATATTCGGGCATATTTTTGTACTTGTTATTGAAAATCAATGAAAAAATTTATTTGTTTTTGCTATAAAAAAGTTACAACTAATCTGTCGCTTAGTGGATCGGTGGCAATTTATTAAAATTTCGTTTTACGTAAATTATTAACAACATTGTGATTATTTATAACAAATTATTAAAAAAAAAAAAAAAAAAACAAATAAAACAATAACGCACAAAACTCACAGTAACACGCACAAGAGTGAAGTCGTTAAGACCGGAGGAGACGAAGAAAGCATTTAGTGAAAGTGAAAAGGAACGGAGCTCGAAACGATACCGAACGTGCAACACCGTCGGAATCCGTTCGCCGGCGGCGCGGCTGTGGATGGGCCCGCAGTTTGTCTTCAAGACATACAACAGTACTGGGTAAGTGTAAAAAGAAAAAAAACTCCTTGTGGCTACACTTTGCTTCGTACGATCCGGCTCGAAGGACCTGTATGCGAAATATTGTATTTTAATTTAAGTTAAAACTTCAGTTAAAGCACGTATATGTTTGATTTCTATTATCTTGAAATATCTTTGGCTACCGCCTGATGGGATTAGGTTATCCGATATTAAATTCAGAAGACCGGTGACTTGCAGCTGCTTCTACGGTGTAAGTGTGAGATACTGCGAATACCGAACCTAAGCGTGGCTATTATTCTAAATCTATTTCAGAAGGGTGCTGCAGTGAAATTAATTAAACTGGCCGCTATGTATTATCGGTGTGAAATATGTAAATATAATAATAATGTGAAAAAGTCACCGGGTGATCTGAATTCGAGACGAGAGACCTGAGTTCGATTTCTAGGTGGAAGGCTCGTACCAATGGGTGTTTTCAAAAATCTATGATTTGATTCATACCGTTGGCTTGGACATAAAGACGGTGACAGGCTCACCACATGTCACGTTGTCCCAAAATAAGTGTCCGTGTTCGATAGGACGAAGTTATTAAGATCTCCAGCCACCCCCGTATTTGGGGAACGCGTGAAGATAAAAAAAAAAAAAAAAAAACAAATAAAACAAATTTCAAAATTACCATCACCAGTATTGTAAGAATGTATGTGGTTTTAATATCACAATCATCAATATTTTCATTGATCTAATATTATATATTACTCCTGAAAACTTTATCACACACAGTGCGCGTCAGAACGGCGCCAACATATCAAAATACCCACATCTTGTATTTATTTTAACTCTTAAGTTTTAAATGTAGCGTAATTTCCTGATGCACATACGTACTTTATAGAAATAATAAAATAACTCGATCAATAACTATGTAGGTTCGTTGGAGCACTCGCCCTCAGACAGTTTCCGACGCAAGTCACTGTTGGCGGAGGGCGGGCGGGCGGCGTCCGTGTGCGACGTGCAGCTGCGAGAGGACTTGGCCGAGGCAATGAAGGAGGAGCATGGTGAGTTGGTGTTATGATCCTTTTATTATTATATACATACGAAACTTTACATTTATAATTTTGCATGTTGGTTATGTGTGTTAAAAGTTCATATTTAACAGCCTCAGTAATGAACTAATATCTTAAACTGTGTTCGTAACTGTTAGGTGTTTTTTTTATGAGATATTACGAATTTTAAACACGTTTTTGTTTAAATATTTTAACTGTATAATATTCGGGCATATTTTTGTACTTGTTATTGAAAATCAATGAAAAAATTTATTTGTTTACACACAACTGAAGTATGGAGCTATTTAAATAGAATATTTGAACAAGTTACCATTGTCCTTTGTCCATATCAACCACTGGCAGAGAAAGTATAGAAGATAATATAGAAACAATAAAGACTAAAAATAAACAGAGGGACAACATTTTTCCTATACTGCACAGTAGTCCCAAAGAGGAGAGATATATCTAAAATAGCATTATAAACAGAAAATACAGTGTCAGGCAGACAGATAAATAATAGAAATATATTCATACACATATAAACAAAATAGATATTTAACATGTTATAGAACTCTTCATGTTTCTTAAAAATTTATAGTGAGAGAATCTCTAATGTTAGGCGTTAACTAGAAATTAGAATTATGACTTCAGAATAATTTTTATGGCTTGAAGTTTATGACAACAGCGCTTTCAATTGGCAAGTATCAAAGTGAATTTTAAATAATGTTCTGTTGTTCTTGTATATATTGTTTAAGTAAATCAATCGCAGAATATAGATCTGCGTTTGATGCACTCAATAAATAATCAATTGGTGATACACAACGCTTGCAGTGCGTTTTCACTGTCAGACATCGTAAATCGAAATAAAACAAATTTCAAAATTACCATCACCAGTATTGTAAGAATGTATGTGGTTTTAATATCACAATCATCAATATTTTCATTGATCTAATATTATATATTACTCCTGAAAACTTTATCACACACAGTGCGCGTCAGAACGGCGCCAACATATCAAAATACCCACATCTTGTATTTATTTTAACTCTTAAGTTTTAAATGTAGCGTAATTTCCTGATGCACATACGTACTTTATAGAAATAATAAAATAACTCGATCAATAACTATGTAGGTTCGTTGGAGCACTCGCCCTCAGACAGTTTCCGACGCAAGTCACTGTTGGCGGAGGGCGGGCGGGCGGCGTCCGTGTGCGACGTGCAGCTGCGAGAGGACTTGGCCGAGGCAATGAAGGAGGAGCATGGTGAGTTGGTGTTATGATCCTTTTATTATTATATACATACGAAACTTTACATTTATAATTTTGCATGTTGGTTATGTGTGTTAAAAGTTCATATTTAACAGCCTCAGTAATGAACTAATATCTTAAACTGTGTTCGTAACTGTTAGGTGTTTTTTTTATGAGATATTACGAATTTTAAACACGTTTTTGTTTAAATATTTTAACTGTATAATATTCGGGCATATTTTTGTACTTGTTATTGAAAATCAATGAAAAAATTTATTTGTTTACACACAACTGAAGTATGGAGCTATTTAAATAGAATATTTGAACAAGTTACCATTTTCCTTTGTCCATATCAACCACTGGCAGAGAAAGTATAGAAGATAATATAGAAACAATAAAGACTAAAAAAAATAAACAGAGGGACAACATTTTTCCTATACTGCACAGTAGTCCCAAAGAGGAGAGATATATCTAAAATAGCATTATAAACAGAAAATACAGTGTCAGGCAGACAGATAAATAATAGAAATATATTCATACACACATATAAACAAAATAGATATTTAACATGTTATAGAACTCTTCATGTTTCTTAAAAAATTTATAGTGAGAGAATCTCTAATGTTAGGCGTTAACTAGAAATTAGAATTATGACTTCAGAATAATTTTTTATGGCTTGAAGTTTATGACAACAGCGCTTTCAATTGGCCAGTATCAAAGTGAATTTTAAATAATGTTCTGTTGTTCTTGTATATATTGTTTAAGTAAATCAATCGCAGAATATAGATCTGCGTTTGATGCACTCAATAAATAATCAATTGGTGATACACAACGCTTGCAGTGCGTTTTCACTGTCAGACATCGTGAATGGAAATAAAACAAATTTCAAAATTGCCATCACCAGTTTTGTAAGAATGTATGTGGTTTTAATATCACAATCATCAATATTTTCATTGATCTAATATTATATATTACTCCTGAAAACTTTATCACACACAGTGCGCGTCAGAACGGCGCCAACATATCAAAATACCCACATCTTGTATTTATTTTAACTCTTAAGTTTTAAATATATAAAAATATAATATATATATCTTCACGCAATTCCCAATACAGGGGTAGACAGAGGTCGAGTCTAGACAATTCCCTTCGACCCACCTTTCACCGAAGATATTTTTCGGGACGTTTAAGAAGTTTTAAATGTAGCGTAATTTCCTGATGCACATACGTACTTTATAGAAATAATAAAATAACTCGATCAATAACTATGTAGGTTCGTTGGAGCACTCGCCCTCAGACAGTTTCCGACGCAAGTCACTGTTGGCGGAGGGCGGGCGGGCGGCGTCCGTGTGCGACGTGCAGCTGCGAGAGGACTTGGCCGAGGCAATGAAGGAGGAGCATGGTGAGTTGGTGTTATGATCGCTTTTATTATTATATACATACGAAACTTTACATTTTATAATTTTGCATGTTGGTTATGTGTGTTAAAAGTTCATATTTAACAGCCTCTGTAATGAACTAATATCTTAAACTGTGTTCGTAACTGTTAGGTGTTTTTTTTTATGAGATATTACGAATTTTTAAACACGTTTTTGTTTAAATATTTTAACTGTATAATATTCGGGCATATTTTTGTACTTGTTATTGAAAATCAATGAAAAAATTTATTTGTTTTTTTGCTATAAAAAAAAGTTACAACTAATCTGTCGCTTAGTGGATCGGTGGCAATTTATTAAAATTTCGTTTTTTACGTAAATTATTAACAATATTGTGATTATTTATAACAAATTATTAAAAAAAAAAAAAAAAACAAATAAAACAATAACGCACAAAACTCACGAAGTAACACGCACAAGAGTGAAGTCGTTAAGACCGGAGGAGACGAAGAAAGCATTTAGTGAAAGTGAAAAGGAACGGAGCTCGAAACGATACCGAACGTGCAACACCGTCGGAATCCGTTCGCCGGCGGCGCGGCTGCGCTCGCGCGGGCCCGCCCGGGGCACCGAAGCCGAAGGCATCCGTACTAATATCGAACTTTCGAACCACCTTTTCCGTCACGATAGCCGAGCGAGAGTCGATCCGATCCCCCGCGAAATAGGCTCGTACCAATGAGTTTTTAACAAAACTTATGTACGAGTTATATCGTTGGCTTGGAGATAAGGACGGCGACAGGCTCATCACCTGTCATGTTGTCCCAAAATAAGTGTCCGTGTTCGATAGGACGAAGTTATTAAGATCTCCGGCCACCTCCGTAATTGGGGAACGCGTGAAGATAAAAAAAAAAAAACCACCCTCGGCTTTGTAGCGCAATGCTTCCTTCCGGTCCTCCTCCGCGGCGCGACATTAACGCGGGTTGCCTTCGGTTTCGTTTAGGGTGTGGGCGCGAGGAGAGCGGCGCGGGGAGCGGCGCGGGGGCGGCGCGGCGCGGCGCCGGCGTGGCGCGCGCCGTGGGCCCGCTGGGCACGGTGGTGGCGCCGCGCGAGGAGGCGCCGCCGGCGCCGCGCGACGCGGACGCGCACACCAGCTGCAACGCGGACGAGGCGACGTTCCGCGCGGTGGCGCGCGCCGCGGCGCCCTCCCCGCCCGCGCCGGCGCCGCGCGCGCTGCCGCGCACCACCACCATCCCCGCGCAGCGCGGCGCGCCGCTGCCGCCGCCCTCGCCCGCCGACCCGCTGCCGCTCGCCACGCACGTCGTCATCCCGGCCGCGCTCACCGTCCGCCACTGGCTCACCGCCAACTTCCCCGCGGACCCGCCCGCCGACGCGCTCCCGGTCCACGCGGACGCCCACGTGGCTCCGGATTATTTAGATAAGGATCTCGCTGTTGATGTGATCGAGTGCAAAACTGATGTATGCGAGGCTACCTCGGTCGATGCCGAGGTGTGTCGTGAGGATAAAGTTAAATCACTGCCAAAATCGAATTGGACGTCGGATGATATTCAGCCGACGGCCCGAATTAGATGTAAGAAATCTCCCACCAAATTATCTGTTAGTGAGAAAGTTGCTAGTGATGTTAGTTTTAAGGATAAAAATAATACTGTTGATAAAATTGAGTCTAGAGAAGAAGCTAAAATAATTGAAGATAATAATAGCAATAATGAGATAAAATCGGCTGAAATCGAAAATCCTAGGAGAAAAAGAGGTAGTAATAACAATAAAGAAATAAAGTCCAGCAAATGCGAAGAGCCTAAAAAGGAAAAATTTAATAATATCGATAGAAAATCCAGTCATAATATAGAGCCAAAGAAGGAAAGAAGTATCGATGAGACTAAGTCGAGTGATATTGAAGTGCCTCAACAAAAAGGTTCAAATAGCAATAAAGAGACAAAATCAAGTAGTATTGATGAACTTAAAAAGGAAGAAGGTAATAGTAGCCACAAATACATGAAATCAAAAGAAATTGAAGAGTCTAAGAAGGAAAAGCGCAATAATAAATATAATAAAAATGAAGAGATGAAAACAACTAGTGACAAAGAACCTAGGAAAGAGAATGGTAGCAACAAAAGTAAAGAAGTGAAATTGAATAACAAGAAAGAGCCTATGAAGGAAAAAGGTAATTGTAGTGAAGAGTTGCAATCGAATAAAGACCGAAAAATCATACAAGAAAACAAGCAACATACAGAAGTGACTGATTATAAAGTGTTTGAATCTCAGGAGAGCTTAAAACAAACAAAAGGCCAAAATAAGCATAAAACTGAACAAGATTCAAATGATTTTGTACTGGAGTTAACAACAGATGTGTGTTCTTCTTATATTCCTAATTCTATTGGAACTAACGAATGTATAATAAAAACGTTGACTAATGATGCTAAAGAGAGCAACAAACAAGTCCCCACCCTTGAAGTCGAGAATGAACCTACGATTGCGATGAAGAAAAAGCTTGGCATAATCGAGTATGAAAATCTTGAATCTAAGGAATATAATTTAGATCACATTCAAACTGAAGATCAAGCTTGGGACATGCTTTTGAATGAATCAAAAGTATCTCAAGTTGAACAATCTTCTTTGATGGTTGAAGAAATTCATGAAACTAAACCTAAAACAAAGAAAGGACGGAAAATGAAACGAATGCAAGAAGACGATCATAGCAAGGAAGATGATGATAGTTTTGTAGAAATTCACAATATTGAAGATAGGCATCAGACAGACATCGATGACTTAGTATCTATTTCTACTCCGTTTGAGGAGGTTGAACCACCACCAACGACTTTTGTATCGAAAAGTAAGAAGTCTCGAACGGCAAAAATAAATTACCAAGAGAAAAGTGAATACGAGCAAAATCTTGAGAAAGCTTTACAAGAAACAGAGACAATGAGCTCATCAAAATATATTAAGAAAAGTGACATGCAAAAAGGGAAATCTCTATGTGACACCTTGGCTGATTACAGTTCTGTTGTAAAAAAAGAAGTTAAAAAGGAATATTCCTCAACGGAAATAATTAATATAGATACCAATGAAGATAAGTCTAATTCGGATAATATGTCTAGTTTGGCTGTTATAGTTAAAGGAACGCAAAAGGCTACAAAGCAAAAATCTCAAAAGCCGAGTGTTAGTACTCAGAAATCATTTGAAACGTCTGAATCAGACTGTAAAGAAGTTTACGTAATAAATACAACAGATGATGAATTCCCTGATATTCAAATAACTAGAGGTAATAAAACACGTAAGAAATCTCCACAGCCTTATGTGGAAGCAAAACCTCAGGAAAGAGCACCTGATATTGAGCTACCTATAAAATCCTGGAGTACAATAGCAGCATCTAAAAATGTTAAAAAGGTAAGAGAAACGGACACAAACATTAACATATTGAAAGGAAAAACAAACGATAGAAAAGATGAATACAAAAATGAAGCTACATTAAAAGAAAATATTTTAGAAAATAATAAAATGTCTTCTAAAGTTCCCGAAATATCATTGCAAGATAAATTGATTGAGCTTTGTAAGAGAGGGGATATAATCGTAGCTGAGTGTGGCGCGCCATCAGGCTTGAATTTTGTGGACGAGCACCATTCTGTGCTTCATGAACTTCCGCCACTAGAACCAGAGTTTGGTTTGGATGAATTTAAACTTGAAGTCATGAAAGACAGCCTTCTTGAAGTGGCAGATGTGAAACTAACAAGTCCAATTTGTAAGATCAGTATAGATGATATACTATCATCAATGAAGGAAAATGAAAAAGAGCCGATTGAATCCAGCCCATTCAATATAGTTGACATAGAAAAGGTGCCCGCGATGAAAGAAAAAGGATTTAGTGTTATTGAAACTGATAAAATTACCACTCAGGAAGTGAAAATTGATGTTGGAGCTAAATCAGAGAGAGAAAACGAAGTAATGGAAAAATCTTCTGATGATGACGCGACTTCTCCAGTCCTATCCACTGATAGTGATAAGGATGAAAAGAAAGGTGTTGATGCTTCAAGTATTATTCAACCCACATCAAAGCAATCAAAATCAAAAAAATCACGAAGAAAGAAAAAATAATGACAAAATATGTTTTCAGAATATTTAATCAATTTTGACTTAGGCTATGTTAACGGTTGTTCGAAAGTTTGCTGCTTATTATCTACGTAATAATTTAGTTAATTTCAATCAGAATATGCGCATAAAAATAAAAAAAAAAAACTCAAAATATTAAACTGTGTGTTTATAACATAATATAGATAATAATAGGACAATTATTTCATTTGTTATGGGGATTAACAGTATCTTATCACAGTTTTATTGAAAAAAAAATATAATAAAAATATTAAAAAATTTAGGAAAATAACAAAAAATTTAACTTTCTTGTGAAGGTGGGACATGTTTTTTTTATTTGTTGTTAAAAACTTTGGTCTCAATTATGTTCACTATGCCTTAAACTATTGTAAAATTTTCCTTTTATTTTAATTTGACCAGAATGTCTTATATAAAATCCTTCCTACTATGGTTTTTTTGTCATATTTTAAACTAATAATTATCGTTAAAAATCAATTAACTCATTATGAAATATTGTTCACTGTATTTTGTTGTACTTTCACCTTCACGAGAAATTTAATATAGTCTAATTCAGTACTATGGTAGGTACTTATTCTAATTTATTTAGTTCACTATATAGGTTTAGAAATGCTTTTGCATTATTGATACAGAAATTAACACTGGGCTGTCCTAATTATGTTCAACGCGGGGTGAGCTATGGCCAGTGATATAATTATGTTACCTCATTTTATCATAATGTACCTGTGGAATCTCTAAACACAATCACTAAATTCTCTATTTTCGTCAGCTACTATCATATTTTTTCGGGTTCATTAATGGAATAATTTAGTATTAATAGTTACTAATGGCACGTGTCGTGAGCACCAATCATTTTCTCTCTTCTCTTAACATTATTTCTTTATGTATTTATTATTTAATTGTACATAATAGAAACACATTAAAAATGCACAAAATTGCGCAGATTAGGTTTGAGCAGATAATCTATTGATGGTGAAGACAAATCAATCAAATTATTTATTTAGCGAAAAAATAATATATATTCGTTTATCGATAGTCATTTTTATATCTACCACGGTTTCTTAAGAGTCATTTGGCATGGTTCTCTATTTGCCGAACAGACACGCTCATGCCTCGTGCCACTTGTTATGCTTTCTAATAATATTATTTTTAACTAATACATAATTAACATCCATTATACCTCAGTATTATGCACTTCTTTCAAGTAAATATTTAATGACTTAGTCATTTGGTATTTGATACCGCTATTAATAATCCTACGTACAAAGTATTCAGTAATTCATTTGTAATATAATAAAATAGTAAGCATAGTAAAATGCAATCCCTAATCCGGTAACCATGTATAAAAAAGTATTATGTAGAAAAAAAAACAATTTGCATATCGGCATTATGCGTTACAGTCAGTATACTTCAAAATATTATATAGCGAAAATTTGGATTTAATTATACATCAACGACACAGTTATGGTTTAATTAAGTACTGTATACGAATGTTTTTTTTTTCTTATTTTTTTTAAACCAATGGTTGTCAACCATGTTGTTGAAACATGACAAATATTTATTTTTGTATAAATTTACACGACATATTTATTTAACATTTTTTTATTTAGTTTTAAATAGACAAATATAATCGGTGCATAATATTTCTGATATATAAAAAAAAAATAGTGAATTTTGTTTTAAATTTAGGTTATAATTTTTAATGCCAATATGTGATAAAACTTTTGATTTAAAAAATATTAGGAAATATGTTATGCAACTAAGAAATGTATTATGAAATAATAAGTGAGATTTACTGTTCCGTTTACTATATATTTAGAAATACCTGAACTTAGTTGGTAATGTCGATAATTATGACAGCTAATAATTTTGAACGACGTACATTCTAAATTTTAAAACAATGACGTATAGGTTAGTTAAATAATTGTGGTATGTTTCATTTAACATATTGATTATTATTTTCAAAATTTTTATTAATATTTTTTTTATTTTATTTTAATTATAAGGAAACTGTGTCAGTAATTTTTTACCACTGTGCATCAGATTTGAGTTTAAGTAAAACCCTAGTTAAAAAAGTGAATCTTAGTTATAATGAATTTTTTTCCCAAAAGTTATTTGATTTAATTGGCGAAACTGTAAAAATGCAATGAATTAGACGTTTATTATAAAATTTTGGACCCATATAGCTCAACTACTATTGTTTGTATAGACCATTGCTAACTGCCTTTTATCAGAATCATTTTGTTTGTTAGATAAGGAATGTTTGAGTGTTGGGCAAAATTAATAAAATGAGCATTTGAAAATTCAAAAAACGAACAGGGAGTTTTATTTCTCATCCCATACTAACTACATTTCCCTATAGAATTATAAATTATTAATTTATTCCCGTAATTATCACTGAAAACGTCTATATGGTTAAGTTACTATGTGCATATATATAGATTTGGTACATATTTATATAGTTAATTTGTACATAAGTTTTTGAAAAAATCCGTTGATATGAGCCTGCCACCAGGGGATCGAACTCGGGTCTCTCGTCTCGAAATTTCGACCACCCTACTATTCGGCTATCGTGACTTTTTTCATTAAATTTCTTTCATAGTTTTCTTTGTAAAAGTGATGATCTTATAGTATGTCTTTAGTTGGCCACTTCAAACGCGGAAACGGACGCCGACAAACGCGACGTTTTATAGTTTTGACATTGCACTTTCATGTTTGTCCTGCGATGTTTATGAAAAATGTGCATTTAAGTTTTTCCTTAAGAGTTTAAGATAAAATTTGTTTAGGGAAAAATGTGTCACGATAGCCGAGGTTTGGGTGATCGGAATTCGAATCGAGAGAAACGAATCGATCTCCAGTAGGTAGGCTAGTAGAGGTAGACTCATACTCATGAGTTTTTTCAAAACTTATGTACGATTTATAGCATTGGCTTGGATATAAAGATAGCGACAGTCTCACTCACTTGTCACGTCCCAAAATATGCTCCGGTGAAATGTGGTTCGGAAAGCACAAAAATTGTCTACTCTGTCTACATCTGTATTGGCTAATGTGTGAAGTTCAAAAGAGCGACCGTCCGAACCTTTATTGAAACTTGATTAGTTAATTACACTGCGCGGTCCGATTTACATCACTTGGTTGACGTTGATATGTTTCCCAAGGTCACTCGAGCGGCGGCGGACGTTACGAAGGTGAGCAGGAGGAGCTGAGCTCGAGCAGCTTCAGCTCCGCCTCCCGGGCCTCTTTGGACCCTCCGTCCTCGCCCACGCCCAGCTGCAGCGGCGACAATCTGATGCACTTCCCGGGCGACTCCAGTAGCTCCGTATGAAATGAAACTCGCGGGGGACGATTTCGTACGAGAAAAAAATGAAAAAAAAAAAAAAAAAAAAACACAACGACGCGTTCGGAAACATTGTGAATTCGTTTTTTTTTTCTTAAGATTTTATGTGTCAACGTTAGAGGGCTATGACAGGACCGTTTTAAGGATACAATTTTTACTACTGTGAAACGAGCATAATCATTTTACATATTTTATATTGTAATAAGTGCAACATAAAAATCTTTGGATATTGCGATTTTGTATTTTATAAGCTTTAGTAGAATACTTAGATACTGTAAGTTAGTAAAACAATTTTTATAAGGATCAAGATCTTTTAAATCATTATCGTAAACTTTCTAATTATATATTACTTTCTTACTTTTTTATTACAAAAATAAACAATGAAACATCACAACATCAAATTGCTTTAATAATTATTTAAATAAGGATAATTTTCAAATAATTTTTAAAACGTTTATATTAATATGGTAACCCTTGGTCACATGGTAGGTGTTCTATATTCAAATCAGTACAATAACCATAAACTACATGTTACAAATTTGGAATTTATGATATTGACCATATTTTTATACTAAAAGAATGTTGAAATCTGTTTATTAAAAATTAATATGATGAAACTAATCATTGAAATAATTTTTTACTTCGTATGAAAAGATCAAATATAACATTAGTATATTTGCATTCATTTTATTTTTATTAAAGCGACTATCGTTAAACAGCGACAAAATCTACATCGCACAGAAATTAACATTAAAAAAAATTGTTGTTTAGTAATAAAATCATGCATTTTTTTTTACCGTAACTGTGATATGTGAGTAGTATAAATTATGTTTTGTTCCTTAGGTAAGGTTGCGTTGAAATCGTGCGAAATAGTTCTGTCCGATAATTTACGGCGATATAATTTATATTTTGTAACATTCCAATTGTTAATATATCTGCAATGTTCAATAAATACTAATGCATCCTTTATCAAATATATTGTGATATCAGTTTTCAACAAAATTTGTTTTAAATCAGTAGATACATACACAAAGAGCTTGTAAATCCATTGCAATACATTTGCCTCTATAATAAGCAAAATTTGCCATACTCGTCTAGCTCGAGGCAACCCACAGGAAAAAACGGGTTGAAAATTCCTATGGCGATATAACATGGCAAAATCACAAATTAAATATGTATTTCGAATTGCAACAGAAAAATATTCCGAGCTCATTAAGTAATGGGGAAGAAAACAGACATATTTCATTAAATTTGCACGCAACAACACCACACCCTCCGGTACTAGATTTGAATCCAAGCATGGGCTGTATATGGCTATACTATGTGTGAAATACACAAATAATTAGATTTCCAGGTATGGTTGTGTCGCGTATCGTGAATTTCACTCTGTAAAAGGAACTAATATAGATTCCTCCGTTTTTTTCCACGTTTTTACATCTCTTATATATCTTTACTTACGGTCTGTAACAGAAACATTTAATGTTTATCGCCAGTTGCAATCGGCAACTGGCGATAAACATTACCAGATAGCTCGCACCGTAGACACCGCTGCCGGTCTGGTAATTATCGTGATGGTTATCCCGCCATCTGTCGGCAGACATAGCCATTTACAGGAGTTTTATTTTGATTTCGGTCTCTTCTTAAGACACCGGCAGAAAGAAAAATCATTTTAGTAATAACATTTATGAAAATGTCTGTATAGTTATTAAAAAAAGAAAACAAATATATAGTTTATACTTTTTTTATAAACAGTTATGTATGTTATTTTCCAAAGATAAGTGATTACCGCCGCCCATGAACACCCGTAATACCAGAGGCATAGCAGCTGCGTTGCCTCCCTTAGAGTGCCCCCAGAATTGGGGAGGGGGGTGTGTGGGCCTCTGGTTACCTGCACTCAACAGATGAAACGCAGAAGTTAGACTTCTACTTCACGCTGGTATTCTGTGAGGTCGTGGTACTTCCCCGGTAGACCCGGTCCATTCATGCAACAACAAAAGCTGATGCGTGGCTCTACCACTGTTAAGATTTACTTAAAATTAATGAAACCGTTTGTAAATCGGATGGTAGTTATTATATTATTACTTTTCATTTATCACATTCAACTGCTATGACAATTATCGTTTTTTTTAATCATAGATAATATTTGTAATTGTATATTTCTCTTACGATTTCTTGTTTGGTCATATTTTTGATAAAATATAACCAAAGAAGGTAATATTACTTAATGGAAAAAATGTAACCTTTAGTAAAATAACATTAAGTGATGTTCACTTTAGAATTTTAATAAATTTTACATACAATTTTACTATTACACTACTTCTTGAGGCGAATCCTGGCGATAGGCGAATATGGCAGATCAATTTTCAGAAATATATGCCAAGCCGGAACAGAGTTAAAATGTGACCGAATAAATAATATTTTTATAATATGTCGTATGTAAATTTGAATTCTAGTTTATTCTAGAAGAGATGAAAATAAAAATCGAAAAATGTTAATGAAAATAAATATCGATTTAGCGGCATTGAGCTGCTTTGATCAATAAAATGATTTATAATAAACAATCAGGAGCGTAATAGCTTTATTCGAAACTTCTTAATATTTTTGTATGATTTGTGTTTTCTACATTAGTTTTCGCCTGGCGTTATGATTTCTCAAATCAATATTTTTTGAGCTCCTATAGAATTATTATCGCCTATATCTAAAAATTAATTTAGAGATAGTCCTAGATATAAAGATAGTAAATAGATTTCGATATCTAGAGCACAGCGTGCCTGTTGAAAAATGTATGATTTGTGATGAATGGTGCGAGGAAAAATATTTTTTTAGGTATTTGTAGTCTAGTCAAGGTTATAGATGGCCATGTAGAATAAAGTCATTAGGAACCGAAAACAAAACAAGTCATTCGTTTCCAATTGACTTTTGATTTAGGTGGGTATTATTAAATTTCGCCTTTATACAAATAATTAGAGTTTAATACTAAATAATCTAATGTTAATAATATTTTAAAATTTTAATTCGCAATTATTTCAAATGTGTATTATGAAACGTAATTTTTAATAGCCACCTCACATAAATAATTATTATAAGAAATAAACACAATTGTTTGTATTTATATTTTAAACACTAATTTAAAAGAACACGTTTAAAATTTTGAGAGCTACTGGTAATCTTGCTGTTTTACTGGTATAGTAACATTATATTGTATTTTTTAAATCATTCCTTTATTACGTATAAATGTTGTATTAAGTGATTTGTAACGATGATAAGCAACGTGATTTTCTACATTCGTCACGTTCCGACTTGTGCATTTTGCTAAGGTGATCAGTTTTCTGAATAGGTCAATGTAAGTATACCAGTAGTGAAGGTACTAGGGCTGCCACCGTGCTTTGGATGAATAAAGCATTTTTTTTTAAATTCGGTCGCAGTAAAAGTATACAGCAATTGGAAAGAGTACTCATGTAAATAATTATCTTAATTTAGTACTTCAGAGTACTATATTAGTGTCATAGATAACAAAGAAAATACAAGTACTCTATATTGCCGACGATCTTCCTGGACGATCGGCGTACGCACCGGTTTGCATCCATAATACAAAGCTTAAGCTTCGCTAAACTTAAGCTACTTACTTTGGGATTAGAGCAATGTATGTACAGCTGGCAACCCTATACGTTTTATGAGTAAATATGAATTTTTTGTATAATTTAGATATTTTTAAAGCTTACATGCCCTACTATTTTTGTTCTAACTGTTTCGACTCAATCCAATTCCAAGTTCCAATTATTTTTACAGAAAATCTCAAATCATTAAAAATTGCGAAATGCATTAACCAAATTTAATTTAAATAAAAAAAAAAACAAATTGAGTTTAGAGTAATTTTATATTATTTTTTGATTTACAATGACTGTTATTTGACATCACACAGAAGTGACCTCATCAGAACGTGACATGTAGAAATCGCGGTTTAGAAAAGTGATGTACACCTCCATATTGCATCGTGGCAGGACGTTACAATTTTCTAGTTATGCATCTGGGTTTTGTCCCAGATTAGTGACATATTTAAATTTGCTGACTACAGTCGACCGGGTACTCTATGAAGTAAAACCTTGCGAGATAACGCACATACTAAAAAGAAATATATAATCAGGGCGACAAAATAAAAGGCAGTCTTGACTTGTTTGAACAATAACATGGTTTGAAATTATTGAGAAATAGGAAACTAGACAATTGTTTTTGGACGAAGCGAAGAAAAGAAGTAAAGCAGCATTGTAACGTGTTGCTATATTAAACTGAATTTTGGCACTATGTATTTTGTCTTGTGTCCCTAGCATTGATTTGCTGAATTCTAAAAAAAATATGTGTCAAATTTAGAGAATCATAGAAGTTGAGTACGAAATTGTGATGTTTGAATGTGATAAGAATTTGTGTGACTTAAGTTGACATTTAATGGTTAAATATTCATATATAAAATATATTCCTATATTTTTAGTAAGACGAACTGCTTGTAATCTAGATCGCTGTATTTTATAAGATTTGTCTATGAATAAAATTTAGGTACTTGATACAAATTTGTGTTTTATTTTATTCTTGTTATAAAAGTTCTAAAGCAATAATACAAAGGATAAGTAGCTGTGGCTACTTGATACAAACTAATGATGTATCTTGTGATCTTCTGATGCGTTACCGTTCCTTATTGAAACGAGAATGTAATGGGATTGGAAATGGTACGGGAGAAGAGGGAAGGGAGAAAAGGGGGTTAAAACCTTGGGTTACATATTGCGTTACGTCTGCTTTTTGTTAAAATAAAATCTACGCCATTTATAATACTCCGGGTAGACAAAGGTCTAGAGAATACACCAGATCTAAAAAGGAAAATTTATAACCGTCGTTATGATATCCGAATAGATGATAAACTATGTAGATATAAATTGTCATTATAAATGAAACTATTAAATATAATTAAATAGTTATTATATTCTTGATTACCAATTTCAGGAAATTTATTAAAAAATAAATAATTACATATATAGATAGGGACGACATCACATACATTGCTCCGATCCCAATATAAGATGCTAAAGCACTTGAGGTATGGGTGTGTGAGGTGAGGTAAACAACGAAGGCACCACAAACACCCAGACCCGAATAAATGTAGAAAAAATGGTTTTTTTACATTGACAGGTCCGGGAATCAAACCCGGAACCTCGACACCTCGAAAATCGATGATTACGCCTCTCGTCCACGAAGGTCCTCAATATGCACCTTTTATTAAAAAATTTTATAAGTTACAACATTTAGTCTATATAGAATGTAGTTTTAGTGACGTCATCGTTACGCAATATTATTAAAAAAATTGCGTAGGTGGTGCGATTAACATTATTATTAAAACCCGTAACTAATATTGCAATAAAGGATTAATAAGTATGGCACCCTCCAACACAACAAAAGTACACATTAAATAAACATAACACAAAGTAAAATAAATTACACCACGATATAAAATATACATAACCAAACTTAACTTCTTACGTTATACATTTATAAAATCACTACACATTAATACGCATTACAGATTAACCTATATTAGCACTTAACTTACAATTCACGACTGCAATAAACAGTAAAAATGGAATGCTCTATAATTGCACTTATTATTTCTCTAAAATCTTATATAACGGACGGACAAAGAGGTTCATTTATAAAAACAATATATAAAGTTTTTGATGTTTACTCCTTAAGGATTGATTTTCATATATAAATACTTTTGTAGAGTCAAATCAAGTTACGTTATGCGTTACGTTTGTGCTTAACTTATCTTGCGCATCCCCCAGCACAGAGTATTCTCTGCTACATGCCAAAACCTTGTTTATGGTTCCATAAATAGGCTCCGTAATGTATTTTGATGGATATAAATTATATAACTCATATAAATAAATGTGTCATGCATGTTTTCAATCGTATAAAAAATGTGTTCATTTATTAATCTACATATTTTATAAACATTCGTGAGGAGTAAACACCACTCTGAACCATACATATATGTACATAGTAGGAATTTCAATTCTTCCTTATTCAGTGTTTTCCGAAATTTGAAACCACAATAGTGGCACCGAAGCGTTCTCTTCAAAATCGCTTAGCTAATGGCGAGGCCATCATAATATTTAAAAAATCTTCTATTTAATATAAAAATTGCAAATGTTTTCTATTAAGTATTACAATTTATAAAATACATGTACTGGCCATTAACAATTTCAGATATGACAGCGTTTCTTAATAGAAATCATTTGGGCTTTCCAAATTATTTCTATTGAAGAAATGCTGTCATCAATTCATTGGACTTTCTGTAAATATTATAATATTAAGTACAAAAATACTTTATAATGCTTAAATTTAATAATAATTCTTAACTAATTAATACACAAAAGTTTTACAAACACATAAATTAAAAAAAAAATTCAAACATGTTTCCATATTCAACGTCTTTTTGGACGTAAATACACATAAAAACTCATTATTAAAATAAAATCTACGCTATTTACAATACTCCGGGTAGACAAAGGTCTAGAGAATACACCAGATCCAAAAAGGAAAATTTATAACCGTCGTTATGATATCCGAATAGATGATAAACTATGTAGATATAGATTGTCATTATAAATGAAACTATTAAATATAATTAAATAGTTGTTATATTCTTGATTACCAATTTCAGGAAATTTATTAAAAATAAATAATTACATATATAGATAGGGACGACATCACATACATTGCTCCGATCCCAATATAAGATGCTAAAGCACTTGAGGTATGGGTGTGTGAGGTGAGGTAAACAACGAAGGCACCACAAACAACCAGACCCGAATAAATGTAGAAAAAGTGTTTTTTACATTGACAGGTCCGGGAATCAAACCCGGGACCTCGAGATGGCGACACCTCGAAAATCGATGATTACGCCTCTCGTCCACGAAGACCCTCAATATGCACCTTTTATTAAAAAATTTTATAAGTTACAACATTTAATCTATATAGAATGTAATTTTAGTGATGTCATCGTTACGCAATATTACGATATTATTAAAAAATTGCGTAGGTGGTGCGATTAACATTATTATTAAAACCCGTAACTAATATTGCAATAAAGGATTAATAAGTATGACACCCTCCAACACAACAAAAGTACACATTAAATAAACATAACACAAAGTAAATGAGTCATAAATTACACCACGATATAAAATATACATAACCAAACTTAACTTCTTACGTTTTACATTTATAAAATCACTACACATTAATACGTATTACAGATTAACCTATTAGCACTTAACTTACAATTCACGACTGCAATAAACAGTAAAAATGGAATGCTCTATAATTGCACTTATTATTTCTCTAACATCTTATATAACGGACGGACAATGAGGTTCATTTATAAAAAACAATATATAAAGTTTTTGAAGTTTATTCCTTAACGATCGATTTTCATATTCAACGTCTTTTTGGACGTACATACACATAAAACTCATTATTAAAATAAAAAAAAAAAAAAAAAAAAATTACAACCACCGTCATACACATTTAATATTGACTTTAATGACGAGAATATCGTTCTTAACGAAACCGTTCCCAACGACGTCACTGACCACTGCATACTCGGTGTAACCAGAAGCCCCTGACGCATATCTCCGTGGTCGGCTTCCGGAAGGCGACGAGGCTCGAGTTGGACATCATGGTGTCACGCTGCGTCACTTCCGGGTCGCGCTGGTTGATCATGGCGAATGAGATTCTGCCGTTGAACGGCCACTCAAGCAGTCGTCGTTCTCGGTCCTCATTAAATGTACGTGCAGCGCGAAACACAAGGGATTCTGTGGCGATATGTTTAGGCGGACGCAGAACCTGAAATGGAGCTCCTCAATTTAGCCTCGGAGCAAATAAATAATTGTGGCATATGATATGACATCGACGTCGGACAATAGTACAACTTTAAAGTTTATACTCTACATAAAATGTATTACAGAATAATAATGTAATAATATCTTCATGCCATTCCCAATACAGGGGTAGACAGATGTCTGAACAATTAAGTCCTTTCGACTCACCTTTCACCGGAGACATGTTTTGGGACATCGTGACAGATGGTGAGCCTGTCGCCGTCTTTATATCCAAGCCAACGATATAAATTGTACATAAGTTTTTAAAGAAAAACCTGGTATCTACGTACGAGCCAGGGGATCGAACTCGGGTCTCCTGACACGAATCTCGATCTCCCAACCACTCGCCTACAGTGACTATATTATCTTTGTAAGAAAGAAATACATATATAGATAGGGACAACATCACATACATTGCTCCGATCCCAATGTAAGATGCTAAAGCACTTGAGGTATGGGTGTCGGAAACAACGAAGGCACCACAAACAACCAGACCCGAATAAATGTAGAAAAAGTGTTTTTTTTACATTGACAGGTCCGGGAATCAAACCCGGGACCTCGAGATGGCGACACCTCGAAAATCGATGATTACGCCTCTCGTCCACGAAGACCCTCAATATGCACCTTTTATTAAAAAATTTTATAAGTTACAACATTTAATCTATATAGAATAATTTTAGTGATGTCATCGTTACGCAATATTACGATATTATTAAAAAAAAATTCAAACATGTTTCCATATTCAACGTCTTTTTGGACGTAAATACACATAAAACTCATTATTAAAATAAAAAAAAAAAAATTCAAATATGTTTCCATATTCAACGTCTTTTTGGACGTAAATACACATAAAACTCATTATTAAAATAAAAAAAAAAAAATTCAAACATGTTTCCATATTCAACGTCTTTTTGGACGTAAATACACATAAAACTCATTATTAAAATAAAAAAAAAAAAATTACAACCACCGTCATACACATTTAATATTGACTTTAATGACGAGAATATCGTTCTTAACGAAACCGTTCCCAACGACGTCACTGACCACTGCATACTCGGTGTAACCAGAAGCCCCTGACGCATATCTCCGTGGTCGGCTTCCGGAAGGCGACGAGGCTCGAGTTGGACATCATGGTGTCACGCTGCGTCACTTCCGGGTCGCGCTGGTTGATCATGGCGAATGAGATTCTGCCGTTGAACGGCCACTCAAGCAGTCGTCGTTCTCGGTCCTCATTAAATGTACGTGCAGCGCGAAACACAAGGGATTCTGTGGCGATATGTTTAGGCGGACGCAGAACCTGAAATGGAGCTCCTCAATTTAGCCTCGGAGCAAATAAATAATTGTGGCATATGATATGACATCGACGTCGGACAATAGTACAACTTTAAAGTTTATACTCTACATAAAATGTATTACAGAATAATAATGTAATAATATCTTCATGCCATTCCCAATACAGGGGTAGACAGATGTCTGAACAATTAAGTCCTTTCGACTCACCTTTCACCGGAGACATGTTTTGGGACATCGTGACAGATGGTGAGCCTGTCGCCGTCTTTATATCCAAGCCAACGATATAAATTGTACATAAGTTTTTAAAGAAAAACCTGGTATCTACGTACGAGCCAGGGGATCGAACTCAGGTCTCCTGACACGAATCTCGATCTCCCAACCACTCGCCTACAGTGACTATATTATCTTTGTAAGAAAGAAATACATACATAAATAGGGACATCATAACATACATTGCTCCGATCCCAATATAAGATGCTAAAGCACTTGATAATGCTTAAATTTAATAATAATTCTTAACTAATTAATACACAAAAGTTTTACAAACACATAAATTAAAAAAAAAATTCAAATATGTTTCCATATTCAACGTCTTTTTGGACGTACATACACATAAAAACTCATTATTAAAATAAAAAAAAAAAACAAAGATTACACAACAAACATCTCCGATCCTATTCCAAACACCATCTCAACCCCTACATGTACTTTAAAAAACAACAACAAAAAAAAAAAAATTTACAACCACCGTCATACACATTTAATATTGACTTTAATGACGAGAATATCGTTCTTAACGAAACCGTTCCCAACGACGTCACTGACCACTGCATACTCGGTGTACCCGAAGCCCCTGACGCATATCTCCGTGGTCGGCTTCCGGAAGGCGACGAGGCTCGAGTTGGACATCATGGTGTCACGCTGCGTCACTTCCGGGTCGCGCTGGTTG